>OY812999.1:14953574-15098574 GCA_963681545.1 Germaria angustata | reverse complement strand
ATATATATATATATATATATATATATATATATATATATATACCGGGCGCTGTTTGGGTACTTCGTTGAGATTTCCAGCTCTGATATGTAATTGTCGATAAATAAGTGATATAGTGACCGTTATTCAACTATCGACAGCTATTGTGTTTTTGCTCACTAATAGTGTAGACACGACATCTCAGCTGATTATCGAACAATTGAAATAAGTATGTAGAAGGTGGTTGTTTTCATTTTGCATTGTTCAACATTTTGTATTACTGTTCTTACTTTGGAACAAATAAAGAAAGGAAATTCCAAAAGAGGACCTGGACTGCGAGAAAAGTTTAATTTACTTAAAAATAAGTATATTTTCTCTCTCACGAAGCAGATGGAGAAACAATTTTTATATATGATACAGTAGCCTTGAAGGTTTTCCTCATATCCAACATGAATATAAATAGAATGTATGACTGTCGCGCTGGGTTTGTAATATTAGCAGTATGTGTTCCTTTAATACTATGTGAAAAAACGTTTGCTGCTACGGAGGCATCTGCAACAGTACATGAATCTCCACAAGAAGTGCACACACCAGTTAATACACGTAATGTTGGCGATGAGGATTTGACGGCATTATGCCCCAATATGTTACGCTATGTGTTTGAAAGTGCCATGCCTAGAAATGAATTCAAAGCAGGTATCTTTGAAAAATATCCTTCTAAAGAAGATATAACAGGCAGTGGTGAAGTTGATCTACGTTCATGTGTGGAAGCTTGCTGTGAAAAAGCCAAAAATAATACGTGTAATATTGTTTTCATGTATAAACGTAAATGCTATCATGTAAGATGTGTGAGCAATGAGTCTTGTCTGCCGAAAGAACACAGAAGCTCAGAACGCATACAAATGGTATTAGTGAATCCTGTTAAGCAAGCACACAGCGATAATAAAGAACCACAATCTTGGTTGAGTTCTCTAAGATCATCAAAAGTTTTAAATGAGATGATGCCTTCGGAAGAAACAGATGAAATCATAAATTCCTTGAATTTTTGGAAGCAGCCACATAAATTTCCTTATTTTACACGGTCTGGTGCTGAAAACAGCAACTATGACGAAGAAGATTTTCCCAACGCTGAAAAAAGAGTTAAACAATTACTCATGTCAACAACTTTGGATGAAAACGATGGAATTATACCAGAAGATATAAATTACTACAGGGAAAATTTGTCGCCAAACACAGCAGGAGTACCCAATTATATAACTTGCAGTTTGGAAATGACTGCGGATACAGAAAACAGGTGTCCATTGAATGAAGAATGTGCTTCTATACGTGTGGATGTAAATACAGGGATATGTAAATGCAAAAGAGGATTTGTTCGTAATCACGTAAGGGCTTGTGTTCCAGATACTGTAGATTACAATATATTGGACGAATCTGGCGCTGGTCATAACTTGATGATGGAATCGTCCACATCGAATGAAGCCACAATACAGTTTAAACCAAACATCGAGACAACGCCTAAAACGGAGGCTACAAAAAAACTAATGGTCTCAGTGGTTTCGAAAGAAGTTCGTTTGCCTGAGAAGGAGGTCACTTTGGCTGCATTTACAGTGCCTGACGAAGAATCTAGCAATGTCAAGTACAAATATCTTTGGACATTAATAAATCAGCCTAAAAGTCCAATGAACGGCACAATATCTGATCAAAGTCAATCAAAAGTAAAATTGTCGAATTTATCAGAAGGTCTATACACTTTTAAAGTCACTGTCACTGGCGATGGAACTTATGGGGAAGCTATGGCCAATGTCACCGTACTACCTGAGAAAAGAATAAATCGGGTGCCCCAAGTAATCATAACACCCAGAGAACAAACTATAAGACAACCGACAATGAATGCTGTGTTGGATGGCAGTACTAGCACAGATGATGACAAAATTGTTTCGTGGCATTGGGAAGTTGTTTCTGGCCCGATAGGTTATCAACCCAAATTGCCAGAAGTCAATACTTTACAATTGACTGATCTTACGTCGCCCGGGAATTATACTTTTAAATTAACCGTAATGGATACTGACAATGTAACGAATTTTACAACGGCCACTATAACGGTTTTGAAGGGAACAGATTATCCCCCTGTGGCAAATGCCGGAGATGCTGTAATTTTATATTTACCCAACAACAACGTTACTCTCAACGGTACCGCCAGCTCAGATGATCACGAAATTGTTGCTTGGGAATGGACCAAAGATGCAAGTGATGAAGCAAAGGCCGTTGATATGCAAAACACTAGAACACCATATGTCCAACTATCCAATTTGGAAGAAGGTATGTACACATTTGTACTTAAAGTAACGGACGGAAGCGGTCAATCTAGTTCGGCAAAGGTGCACGTGTTTGTTAAACCTCCTACAAATTCTCCGCCCAAAGCAATCGCTGGAGTTAATATGGTAATGAAATAAGTTTTAACACACGGGAAAATAAATTTTTACTTATTAAAATACTTTAGACAATAAATTTACCTGTGAATTGGATAACTTTAAATGGGTCAGGATCCACAGATGATATTGGCATTAAGACCTATCAATGGAAACAAGTATCTGGACCTAACAAGGCTGTTATATTAAAAGCAAATGAGACGGTATTTTCCAATAATTGTAAAGAAAACAAGGGCTCATTGAACGAATATCTTAATATTTTAGATTACAAATGCCACTGGTCTTACTTTGGGTTTATATCAGTTTGAGCTCACTGTTGCGGATGAAAGCAACAACACTGCATCTGATAGCATGTGGTTGAAAGTGGTACAGGAGAAAAATTCTCCTCCCATTGCTAATGCCGGTGGTGACCAAAGCATTACATTACCAGTGTCAGCAATATTTTTCAATGGTAACTTATCATCGGACGATTTGGGGGTTGCGAAATATAAATGGACGAGGGAAGATGCAAGTCTGGCAGCTGGTCAAATAGTTGCTGACACTGACAACCAACCGCAAATGATAGTAAGTACAGTTAAAGAATTTACATTGGAAAAGAAATGATCTGTACTTTTTGATTTAAAGCTCACCAATCTTGTGTCGGGACGTTATGTATTCAAATTAACTGTGAGCGACGAGCAGGGCCTAACCAGTTCTGATACAGCTAGTGTATTCGTGCATCCTGATCCGATGTTGCTGAACCTGGTTGAATTAACACTGCCTACTAACATTTCAATGCTGACACATTCCTCCTTGAACACAATTGTACAAAAAATCGGTTTACTCTTGGGTGACCTAAAGGTTCAAGTACGCGAGCTAAAACATGATACTCGAACAAATGCCGCCATATTGGTATTTTATGTGGAGGTCTGTAAAACATTTTATGATATGCCTTGAAAAATATACTCATGCAAATAAGGTTAAATTAAATTTAGTTAGAAAACCGCGAGGGAAAGCAACCAATGGATGGTTTAGCAATAGAACACTTATTGAAAGATAAGCTACAGAGGGATGCTTCAATTCTGGGTACAGTATTTCCTGATGTTCGAACTGTCGTGTGTCAGAACAAATGTTCCGGACACGGTGTTTGCAATGATGATACAAGAGCTTGTCTTTGCGAAGCCTTTTGGATGCCTTCATTTGGTTACTTTTGGGGATTCGAAGAAGCCAATTGTGGTAATAAACTTTTTTATAAGCAAATCATAAACTCTTTCAAATCCTCATACAAATTTTTTTCAATAAAAAATATTAGATTGGTCGGTATTGTATGTGTTTGTGGGTGTTATAACAGCTCTATTGATACTATCAGTCATATTTTGGCTCATAGCTGTGGCCTGTAGGCAGTCAAAAAAACCCCGTTCTAGGCCAAAAGCACCAAAATATTCTCTAATTGGAAACCAGGATGAGGAGGCACCAAATTGTAAGAATGACACTTTGAGTTTCAATCGCACACAAATATAACTATTATAATATTATTTAGATTCTCGAACAACCTCCTTAACCGATTCCGAAACAGACTCAGATGTTTTATTTGAATCACGTTCAAAGTCAAATGGTGGCTTGCGACTAAATGGCGCATTAAAAAATAAACACAATAATGGCCTTGATCGTGCAAAATATCCCGGTAAACATGGTCGTAAAATTAAGACGTAAAAATATACATATATATATTGCTTGATAGTTTATTATTTTATAATTTTGTGATATAAAGAGTGTATTATGTTATTTCTAATGGACACACCTCGTATACATTCATATATGTTTGTATACGAGCATAAGTTTTATTAATAATGTATTATATATGTTCCTTAAACTTTATTGTATTTAAATAATTGTTTATATTATTATTTAAGTTGCAGTTACATAATATGTACTTATGTAATATTGGTTGAGCTTATTTTTGTGTAAATGCGCACATCTCTTGACAATTTTCCATTTTGTTTCAAAAGTTCAAATAAATATGGAAGTATTAGAAACAAATTGAAGGCGAGTAATTAAATTATTTATTCATTTAGCTGACCACTTATTTTGTATATATGTATGTAAATGCAAGACCATTTTTAGGAGAAAAGGTATTGGAATCTAAAAGTTCTTCTAAGCATTCCTACATGTACATATTCAACTTTCTGTGCTGGATTTGCTTTAAGCAAGTAATTTTTCTAACAAACATTCTTCAAATTTATTGTGTTAACTGAATCCATGGATCCTGTTAGATGGAGCATACTTATATAAAACAAAGTAAATGCCAGTAATAGAACAATGTCGATATTTTATTACGTTTTATTTGAAATAAAAAGGTGTCTTTGAAAATATTCGCTATAAAAAGGCATTGTTTGCTGCTCTTATCTAATCAATTGTTAAGGTCTGCAAACTTTTTTAATTTTTATTTAAATTGTATATTTGTAATATTAAAAAATAGACATTATATAAATATACGAAAAAAAGCAAGAGAAGTAAACGTATTAAAGTTAAGCAATTTTAATAAATTCCTTAGTTATCTGGAAATTTTCTTTTAAAATTATAATATAACTTTGGATTGTATATGTCATACAATGGATGTTTACAAATTATGTAACGAAAATAACAACGTTCATATAGTATCGCCAGAAAACTGCAAAAATAACCAATGGCTAAGGGCACAAATGAGCTCCAGAATTTATGCAAATCAATTAAGGCTTCTGGCGGCATAGCCTTTTCATTTGGAAAATGTTGGACGGCATTCTGAAGCCACTTGGCTAGCAAGCCCGATTCCATTAAACGTTGCAAATATTTGTCGATCGTAGGTTTCAAGGGCGAATTACGGGTCAAACCTAAAGCTACGGGCATTTTCACCACACAATCTCGCATAATGTGTAAAACGCCATCTGATGTTGAATCTTCTAAACTTAAATGCTTTAAAAAGTACTGATTATCGTAGTAAGCATAACCGCCTTTAGCTATTTTGTCCGTCTGAAAGTATATGAATGACATACATACAGCATTTTGCGAATGCTTTACTTACTATATCACTTATGTCTGTAACTATGTCCATTTTTGTGCCCAACTTCTTGAGAATTTCATCGAATGCATTGTCAAATAGTTTCTTATTTTCTATAGAACCCACCGTTAGTGTTAAACGACTTTGCATTAATTCCTCCAAGGTATCGATAGTGATGTGCGGTGCCGGATTGGCCAAAATAGCCGTGAAGCTTGCACGATAACTGACTGTTATCAAAATGCAATATAGCCAATACCATCCCGTGAGAACACGCAATGGCCAATTGCGCGGCATTCTTGGCAATGAAACGTACATTAACATGGAGTATGTGAGTAGAATACAATTTTCAAAATTATCAAACAAGTCATCGGTTTTTAATGAAACCACCATTTGATTAAGATAAGTCCGAAATTTGACATCCTTGTAAAGTTTTGTTGATATACGATTTATTGTTTTGCGACGTCGAAATAGCTGAAAAAACTTTTTTGATCTCGCACGAGATGATTTCTTGCACATTAACAGGGCATGTAAAAATGATAAAATATAAAATATAGTTCCTACCAGAAACAGAGATAAGAGCACTCCACCCCACATACTTCCGCTAAATGGTTGTATAAATGTCTTCCATGAATTATCCTGCCACGATTCCGGTGTTAAGAATGTCAAACACTCATAGCTGTGCGGTACAGTGAAGTCAATAATTGTTTTAAAAGCATTAAACACATGCAAATCTCCTATCGCCATTATGGCAGAATTTGAACTCTGTAATACATAAATACGATCATATGAGTGTATGTACATATATGAAATTATGTGCTCAATCTCAATAATCGTA
Organism: Germaria angustata; assembly: GCA_963681545.1. Lineage (NCBI taxonomy): Eukaryota > Metazoa > Arthropoda > Insecta > Diptera > Tachinidae > Germaria > Germaria angustata. Next base: position 15,092,318 of record OY812999.1, on the reverse strand, counting down.
CATATTTATTTATTAATTTATGATTGCATTTTCGGTTTTTAATTAAAAATCTTTTTTATTGAAGGAGTTCATATCATCTTTTCTCTGTTCAAAATTTTTTTATTTTCTTTCATATTTTAATATGTTTTGAACTTTTTTTGTGACTTTAAGTTGGTATATGTAAAATTTAAAACGGGGTTTCAAGCCTTCGAGTATTGTTAATTTTTAGTATATCAATTTAATAAAATTAGATAGACAAACTTTTAATATTTCATACCCAAAAATCGAAAAAATAAATAGTAAAGCTTTTCATATTTGATTCAGAAATAGACAAGAATTGAAATTGAATAAAATATTGCAGAAAAAATATGGTTGAGACTGCAGGCCATCTCTGCAACTTTATGCCAATATCAATCCTGGTTTGAAAAGAATTTTCAGAATAATTAAAAAAAAACTCTCTTTCCAAGCTTTTGAACGATAATGTTTCTACATATGTTTGGAAACAATTATTCGATTTAGATAAAATAAAAAATAAAATCGGGAAGAAGTGGCCGAACTTAGAAAACCCATTTGAACCCTAACGAGAAATTCTAATATATATCGATATTCATTTATCCTTTGATACTGAAGAAATTATCTTACCAATTGTCCTACTAATCCTGTGTATGAACCATTCGATAGTTGTCTGCCCCAACGCTCTTGCTGACTATTTGGGCTTTCGTAGAATTGTGGTTTGAAATTCATCGCTTTACCTAGAGCCAAAACTATCTCAATCTCAACGCCTTTGTAATACATTTCCGTTCTACTTTCGTTTACATGTATAACCATGGGTAAATGTGCAAAAACAGCCACAGGTACACTTAAACCTAAATTAAAATTTATTAAAAAAATTTTTTACCAGGACCGAATTATCACATTCGCGCTCAATTTGTTTCTCATAAAATCGACCTTTTTGATTTCCATAAATATTAAAATATAGTTGTTAAGAAAAATTTAAGCTCAAGTTTTAAAAAATTTGCTATTATTGATCTTTTCTTCTTGGATCGCATAGTTAGAAGCTCCCATTCCATATTTATTATGAAACAAAGTAAATTTCATAAAAAAGTGTAAATTATGCTTTCGGGTGAAAATGCAGTAAAATCGTTTTAGAAGTGGCGTGATGATCGATTTTGATAATGATTTTTTTTAGCTTATTTCAAATTATTGCCTACCAAAATACGGCTACAAACGAGTACAAGTTGTTTCTCAAAATCGATGGAAGCTCATCACATCACTGTTCATGATCGTTCAGAAATCGATCTATTGCCATCACATGTCTGAATCAATGTTGCTAGAAATAGATCACTAAAATATGTTAGATTTCGTTAAAAATAATTGAATATGCTAAAATAAAAATTATACATACTTTATATATAAATTATAGCACAGATTTATGAAGAAAACGTTTAAAGTTGGTCTAAAAATCAAATTGTTGCCCTTTTGCTAGTACGAGTATATTTTACAAAGTAAAAAATCTCTTATTGGATTCTCGTTCAACTCAGTTTTTAAATGAAAATTATGTAAAAAAAAATTAAAAATAATTCAGAATTGATTCTTAAAATAGTATACATATGTATGTAAATTTAATATATTTTCTCAAGCTTAAGGTCTCTTCTTTTTTAATTTTATTAATCGATATTTCGGTACTCATCGAGTACCATTTTCAGGATATTTATAAAATAAACATAAAAATAAATTTAGTTTATAAATTAAAATAAAACGGTGAAAAAAAACTAGAACTATATAATTTGAATTTGAGTCGAATTGGGATAAACGAGCGCCGTTTAAGAGAAAAATTCGCTTATAAGGAAATCAAACTCTTAACTTTTTTGCTTTCAATTAATTTCAAAGCTCTTTAATTGGCTTAGAAAATTCTCTTCAAAGAAAAACTGTTTTAAACGGAAGATATTTTGTTTGTAAAAGTGGAGGATTATTTAAAATAAACATCGCTTTGAAGAAAAAAATATTTACATCCTCGTACCGATGAAGAAACACCATACGGTGTTGCTTCATATTAATCGTATTACTTGCAACCGATAAAATCTCAGTTTACAAAATAAATTTCAAATTAAAATTGGAATTGGAATGCTTCCATTGCTTATTCAATATCTGTCTTATTTTCTATTGAGCTTTTGAGCTGAGTTTGTTTTAACCGGATGTTTTCTTTTTTCAATTCCAAATCCGTTTGAACGAAAAGGAACTGGAAAACTTCCATATTCTTATATCCGGATTCGATTTATAATTTAAATGAAATCTAGCAAATAAGAACATACTCGTATATGTTTTTAAAATATTTCAAAGTTTATTTATTTGTTGTGGGTTTTAGCTGATCTAAAAAGTTTTAAAATTTGTGCACCTTTATAAACATTTAAAAATCGATCACTTTGATTTCACTTTATAAAAAATGTTTTTCGTTTTGGTGTATTTTCAATTGATATTTATTGAAGGATATAAAATATTAATTTCTTAAAAAATTTATGGTTTGTTTTTGGCTTAACTAACCAAAATCATTATTACAATTTAGCCATTTAATGTTTGGAAAACATGCTAAATCTTGTACTTGTACACAAATACTATATGAGAATTCTATAAAATTCAATAATATTTTTCAACTTGTGAATTACAAAATACTTATATAAGTGGAATAGTTCTAGAAAACTTTTTTAAAAACACAACAAAACAAACAATTATAATCGACTTGTGTCTAATTATATACATCTTTATATGTACAATTAAATATGAGTTTTAATGTATTCCGAACATGATTCGGCTAAAGTGTAGTGATGATTTGGTTAATTCCAATGAAATGCGGGCATATTTGCAGCTAAGCCAACAACAAACAATTGGTTTTTAATTAATTTAAGTCGAACGTACTTTTGATTTCTTTGTCGAGATTAATAGAATAATGTTCATAAATCAACCAGGAAAATTCAATTTTAATTCCAACATACACAGCCGAACATAACATTGTTTCCGTAGGCCCTCCCTATTAATTTTCCGTTTGTCTTGTTTTGCCTTACAAATATGTAGAGTGAAAAAAAAACCAAATTAAAGAATAAAAAATTATAAAAATGTTCAATTTTGTTTAGGTTTTTAAACTTTTTCGAATTGGAATAAAAGTCTACTAACGAGTTCTCATAATCGCTGAGGAATTGTATAGACTAGATTAGAACCCGCAACAAATAATAAATAAATTAAATATTAAAATTTTCAAGAATATGCCAACTAATTTCCAAAAATGATAGTTAACAGTTTTTTTTAACTGTGACATTTGGTTACTTACATTTTTCAAGTCCATGTTTAATTTATAAAATATTGAATATTAACGCCATTTGTACTTTAAAAATTTCATTCAGAATCATTTTCATCACTCATTTTTTATTATTAACATAGCTTTCATTGGTTCTAATCTTCTTAAGATACTCGTGCCTTATTGGAACAAATAGTTGAAAAAAAGCTTTAAAAAATACAAACATAATGCCTAAAAAATTTATATTGATATTTTACATGCTAAAGGAGTTAAAGAAAATGCTAGATCTTGCACATAATATGTTAAACCGGCAATACCGGCCATGATAGCATAAATCAGATTCTGTTGCATATACAAAGAGTATATATGTATGTCTACATTTTAATCAATCTCGGAGGTGATAACTCGGTCAAGTCTTATTTAGGGAGTTCATTTCATTACTTACCATTTAAATTCGAAGATGTATTTTCAAACAAAATGTCTCTATTTAACGTTTTTCCCTTAAACCATATAAGTATTTGCTTAGGAATTATGGCACCATTCGCCAGGATATTATGATATGCAATAGTAGAAATCATAAAACTTTAAATTCATTGGTTAATTAAATCGATAATAGTTTTTTTTTTAAATATATATCTTGGAACACTAACCTCTTGTTATCCTTCAATGGCCTTAGGAAAAACGAAAAAATCATGTTGCTCCATACACGAAACATATTTTGTTCAAAAAGTCGATCATCATGAATGAAAACAAATCTTCGTTTGGTATTTAAAATACGAAACCTCTCCAGAAATACCAGTAAACGTTTCACTTGTATGCCATTCAAAATTGTAATAATATGAAGATCGCAGTCAAAGGCCCTGATCTGCTTCAATACACGTACAGTGTTATAATTGGGGGCCTTTAAGTCCTCTGTATCCTTAACTCGTATGTAAAAATTTGTTAAAGGCTTACGGGAATATTGGAAGAAATTGTGATCATAAAGGCTGCTATGCCATTCATCGGATATTATGACGAAACAACGTTGAACCTGAGCCTCTACCAGTAACTCGGAAAGAAAGTTGCGCAAAAGATTCTCTTCGCAAGAATTTTTAATTCTAGTAGAACATTTTTATATTATTCTTGCCATTTATTACTTTCAAATAATAAAGGGGAACTTACAGTAGTTGCTTCAGAGAGGTTTCTTCACTTAAACAAAATTTAAATATTGTCAAATACAATAGAAATTTGTAAAAATTTCGGTATGTTGACATTGCTTTTTCGTGCAGCAACTAGTAAGTACTAGTTTTAAATCTTTAAATGGCATACTTACATATAGTTTGAGGTTGTTCCTTTTCCCTTTTTGGAAATGACAGTTTTAATTAAAACTTATGTCGACCTATTTTGACCCGAATTGTAAAAAATATAAAGGATTACTCATGGTATTTAACATAAATGTCTGTGCATAAAACTTAAAGAAGAAGTATCCTTAAAGTTGTATAAATTATGCATGTGGCATACATTCCCTTGTAGGTTACTTATTGCTTTTTTTGTGTGTTATGGTAACGCAAATCAACAAATTATTCGATTAGTTTTTTCTTTGTATTAATATGCAATACAGTGGCAGCTAATTGTATGCGAACTATAAGAGTCTTATGCAAAAAAAAAAAATGAAATTAATTATTCTGAATCAGTAAAAAAAATGTTATTCTTTTGGGATATTATCCTAAAATAATTGTTAAAAGAATTAGAGTTTTGAAAAAAAAAAACGTTTTCTTTGTTGTGGCTTTAGCTGTTCATATGTCGACATTTCATTGGTCGCTAAACCAAATCGCCAGTGAACTTCAAGCAGTTTGTTTATGTCAAAAGAATATAATACATTATTGTATATATTTTTCATTTTTGTCTGACTGAATACATTCATAAACCACCAACATGTTGCAAGAAAAATAAAATAGACTCATGTTGAGTATAATTGTTTGTGGTGTTGTTTGTGCAAAAGCATTCTAAGCCTACTATAATTATTTACTTATTTTGTAATGGTTATATTCAATACTGAATTATCATATTGTATTTTATTCTTTTGCCATAAACATACGAGGTTGAATGTTTTCAAACTGCTTGAAGTTCACTGACGATTTCTTTTAGAGACCAATGAAATATTGGCATATGAAGAGCTTAAGCCACAACAAACAAAACATTTTTTATTACTTATTTCTCTAAATTTACATGAAAACATTCTTCACATAATATTGAAATCTTACTTTTAGATTAGAGAAAATAAATTATATCGAGTTTTAACTCTTTCCAGACGTCGACTGCCTGTGACGAATTGCTTATCGTAATTTAATATGAAACTATATGAAAAATTTACTTTTCTTAACTTGAAAACTTCCAATAACGAGAAGCCTATATTCAAATTATTTGAAATGATCTTAATTTGGCCTATTTCCAGTTCACTGTCTCTAGGTTTTCATGACTTCTTTGGAAGGTCCTTCTTAATGAGTCTTCTCCAAAAAAAAACTTGTACTCTTGCAGCTACTCTCCCAACTTATTTATAATTTCTTGGCGTTGCTATATTATATACCTTTCGTGCGAATTATATACCGATGGACTTCGTGTGAATTTATTATAATGTGCAAATATATCCTGGGATTGATAATATTTTAAGTCTTACAAAAGGTAAGTTTTTTCTTAACATCATGACTACATGACTTCAAATGTAGTGAATGGAAATAAAAAAGGAAACGAACATCTTCCAACGGCAGGCTAATGTGAAAACCGTAGGAATTGATCCGTACTTGCACTACTTTCGGACCACAAATTATGGATGTTAATGATTTCTTTGGATTTCTTTTTTCACAGGAAATTTATATGAAAATAAAAAATCAATATAAAATAAAATTTTCGAATATTCACATATTATTGGAGGCAGAAGATGAACTACTTTCGCGCCATTACAACTAGGTTAGGTTAGGTTAGGTTGATTGGAGGGGTGTGATAAGCCCATGTCATACGACAGACACTTAAGCCAGTGAAGGCTTGTTGTGCGCTCCATTTAATTATCAGACACAAACTGCCAAAGTTCTGCGGCAGGATTCGAACCTGGGACCTTCGCACTACGACGATTCTAGTACACTACCTACTAGTAGAAAACTTGTTGTTCTACTAGGAGTAGAAAACTTGTTGCTTATGGAAAGTACAATGGACAAAAATATATATGTATGTACATTGACATACTAAAGTTCAATTTGTTGCAAAGCGGCGAAAATCACAAATCGTAAACTGTCCTATTTGGAATTGTCTCCAACTGATACGATCGCCTATGAAATCAATTTATTTAAGTGTTATTGAGATCTTGTGGTCAATTTTATATCAAAACGTTCAAATAGGAATGCCTAAATGAAACCCTTATGGAAGGCATGCGCAAACATAACTCCTGAAACAGCAAGCTAGCTGAATCGATTCAGAAAAGACTTAAAGCTGTAATTAAATAGAAAGGACTTAAGCTAAGTTTTTAAATTGTAAAAAAATACTTTGATAGCTGGTTCGTAAATTCACCATTGCGCTGCATTAGTAAATTAACATGTTATTAACTGCAACAGTTAAGCATATGGAAGAGACACAAGCACGGTGATGTATTTGCCTTTAGACCCACTATGTTCCGCTATTTTTAGTTTTTTCTTTGAATGTCTTAAAAATTTAAATGTACAGGATTCTGGTTGAAATAAGGTGTGAGCCACTGTATATAAATATATGAAGTTAATTTACATAGAAAATTATTTTTTCTGTGTATAAAAAAAAAATTAAAAAATACAATTGACATTCACTGTCACAAGTGTAGTGTTTTATTGGAAACAATAAAAAAAATAAATAAATAAAACTTTCTAAACGGCAGAAACGAACTCAAACGATATTCAAATTCAAATCAGAAATCCACAAAGTAGCAAACAAGACATCCAAGAAGGTCCTCCCTCATAGCGCAATAAATCATGGAAAAGGATGAAGCAAAGCAAAAGGAAGCCAAATATAGACCACGCTTTATGAGGCCTAAAAATCAGGAAAAATGTGGCAGCTGTCCCGAGCGTCGTACAAATGTAAAAGATTCCTTCCATGTCGTAGAATCCGATTCAACAGAAGTGGAGTCATCCACCGACGAGGAAGAACGTTGGAAAGATGTAGCTCGGGCTGCTGAAATCCCAGCCGATTACTACAACATACAAAAGTTAGTCAAGTACATTAAGGCTGGTAATCAGACGGCCACGATTGTGTCACTGTGTTGCCTGCAGGATTACGATTTAAAGGCACAAATAAATCAATTTGCAATACAAGATATTGGTGGTCTGGAAGTTTTAGTTAATATATTGGAATGTAATGATGCCAAATGTAGACTGGGTGCATTAACCGTCATGGCTGATATATCTTTGAATATCGATATACGCAAAACCATAGTGGACTTGGATGGTATTCCATTAATAGTCGACATTTTGAGCTCGTCAATGAAGGATCTGAAAACTGTCGCCGCTGAGACTTTAGCTAATGTGGCAAGGGTAAGATTAGCTAGAAAATATGTGCGTACATGTGGCGGTATTCCAAAGCTGGTGGATCTGCTGGATATTAAGTTACAGTAAGTAGAAGAATATAATATGGTTCTATAAATTGTTGGGCAGTGACATACATAACTGCTTTTGGTAAAGTATTTTACAAACTCCACGGGAGGAACTCACATGTGAAGAAATAGAACAATTAAATATGGCACGAGCTGGAGCTAGAGCTTTATGGTCTCTATCAGACTCTAGACATAATAAGGAATTGATGCGTAAAAGCGGAATTGTGCCACTTATGGCACGTTTATTAAAATCCTGTCACATAGATGTCGTCATACCCATTATGGGAACCATACAGAAATGTGCCTCACAGGTACATATATATTTGAGGAATTATTAGAAGAAGAAATATGTTTTTATGCAAATTTGTTCTCTCCTAGCCGAAGTTTCAATTGGCAATTACCACTGAAGGTATGATTGCAGATATTGTTAATCATTTGAATTCGAGCAATTTGGATTTGAAAATTGAAGGCAGCACTGCTTTATACAAATGCGCCTTCGACAAAGTAACCAGAGACTTGGTGAGGGAAGCGGGAGGCCTAGAACCTCTGGTAGCAGTAATTAAGGACAAAACTATAAGAGATAACAAGCCTTTACTGATTGGGGCCACCGGTGCCATTTGGATGTGTGCCATGTCTGAAGACAACGTTAAGAAATTTGATCAATTACGTGCAATTAATCATTTGATTTTATTGCTTAATGATGAGTCCGAAACAGTTCTCACAAATGTGGCCGGTGCCATAGCTGAGTGTGTGCGTTTCCAAAATAATCGTGATGTCTTACGCAATTCCAATGGTTTGCCGGCTTTAGTTTCCTTATTAAATTCTTCACATGCCCCTCTACTGGAAAATCTGGCTAAAGCTTTAAAGGAATGTGCCAAAGATATGCCAAGCATGCGTATATTGGAGGAATTGGATGCTGTGCGTCTAATATGGTCATTGCTCAAGAATTCACATCCACGTGTCCAAGCATATGCAGCTTTTGCTATTTGTCCCTGTGTGGAAAATGCCAAAGAGTCTGGAGAGCTAGTACGCAGTCTGGTAGGGGCCATGGAACTAGTGGTTGGTCTTTTAAAATCCAAAAATATGTTGGTCCTGTCAGCAGTGTGTGCTGCTATTGCTACTATTGCTAAAGATACCACTAATTTAGCAATTTTGACCGACCTCAAAGTTATATACAAATTAGCTGGACTTGGTAAGTCATTTTGAATATACAATGTGAGCAGAAAGCAGCAAATATTTTTGTGTTTAGTTAATACAACGGAAGATTTATTGCGTAAGTATTTGGCAGCAGCAATAGCCAGTTGTGCAACATTTGGCAACAACACACAAGAATTGGGACGTTTGCGAACTGTTACACCGATCGTATCGTACATGACAAGTGACGATCCTGAAGTTCATCGTACAACTGCAATGGCATTGGAGAAACTATCAATGGATCCAGAAAATTGCATTACAATGCACCAGGTGATATTAGAAAAACTCTGCTACTCCAAAGGTTAGTCTGATTGAGTACTTTATTACAGCTTTTTGTTTTTTAATAAAGAAAAAAATGGCGCTAGTTTTCAAAATATTAAAGAAAATATTCGAAATAAATTTTTGCGCCACGATAACAAATGCGATTTCACACTCCTTTTCGCTAACATGAACTTCTTGGGAATACTGATTATTAAATTATTGTGGTGAATAAAGATTCGATAAAACTTTAACATTATAGGGTGCTCCGTAGACTAGTAGGTAATGCACTGGACTAATAGCCTGTTTTGTTCTGTAAACAAAAAAATTTTTCTACAAAATATTCCCCTCAGATTGTGGTCAATACAACTACAGCAGTGAAGTAATGAATGGTTATTAAAATACGATTATAAAAAGATATTTTGGAATCAGAATGTAGTAACGTTTTATAAAAATAATTAACAATGGGTTATATATATTTTTATATATATACATATATTTTTTTAATCATAATAAAACTTTCGCCATATGATTTGATTTCAATAAAATAATTTAATCATACACAAAAGCATTGATGACATTTTTAACAAAAAAGATGATAAACCTTGCAGGTCATAGCAGGAACTACCTGTAAATCAAGCTCAATTGGAGCGAAACTTTCGGAGAATATCCCAAAAGAATAAATTTTCAATACTAAGTATTTAAAATAAAGATTTTATTTCTCATTTTTGTCTAATTGAATACAATCATTAACGACCAACGGGCTTTTAATTCTAAACATGTTGCAAGAAAAATAAAATAGACTCATGTTGAGTATAATTGTTTGTTAATGTTTGCAATAACCTCAATTCGAGTGAAACTTTCGGAGTTATAAAAAAATATACTGATATCAACATTTTTTGTCAAAGATATTTCTCGAACCAATTAAATGATTTATATAAAGTTTACAGCAAACGATGTCGTTAAAAAAATTACAAAATTCAGAAGACCGATTTGACAAAAAATTTCGGAGTTATTTAAAACAAGAACGCTATCTTTAGAAATTTTGTAAAACGATATTTTTGCTGCACTCGTACCAGTTTTTAAAAATAACTACAAAATCGATTTGAAAAGAATTTTCGGTGTAAAAAAAAAACACTTTGAAAATTTTCGTATGCCTCTCGAGCGAATCAAGTGATTTTAATTAAATTTGTAGATTTTCGTTAGAATTGAGCGTTGGCTTACAATTTGCTTCCAGAATATATATCTTTCGAAAAATGTATTTCTAGGATAATCCGATTTTCGAAAATTTGAATGAAATAAGTAATTTCCCATGCTTTAATATCGGAAAGTAAAAAAATCAGATCTCTCTTGCATTTATTGTTAGAAAAAGTTTTAGGAAAGCCTTACTTTAGAATTGCCTAAATTCGGAAACATTCCTAAAAATCGATTTAATAACAGTAAAAAAGCAACAAAAAAAACTATGATCGAAAATAGTTCTTAAAGCTGATTATTATTGTAAATACCCAAAATCTAAGAAAAATAAAACAAAAAACTAAAACCGAAAACCGCAACCGAAAAATAAAAATAAAAAATGTAAAAGGAGATGAATAACTGTGAAAGGAGATTAAAGATCAGAAACTGGCACGATTTGGCTAAAATCAAAAACCGTAAACTAAAGCCCAAACTGAAAAACTACATAAAAATATAATTAAAATCAATACTCAAAAAAAACATAAAATTTTTTTATTGGAATAAATATAAAAGTTAAGGAAACTTATTCCGTAGAATAAGTCTTATATTCGATCACATTGATTTTGACTGATTCATCGATTCAATTGACAACACCCACTTTTATAATAAAGTTTTATAATTTTTCAAAAAAAAATCGTGAAAACAAAATAATCCCTAATGAGTGTCCGTATTTCATGGAAATGTTTCGTAAATAGAAAGTACTCAGTCAGGCTTACAAACGACAATTGATGAATTAAAAAAAATTAATTGTTGCACAATTTGATTTGAAGGAGAACTTTTTGTACACGTATATCAGATTTCGCAACATTTCTCACCGCCAACCTTTGTGTACTGAAAATATTTATATTTTTATATTTTAGAGTGGCGTTGTTCCCTTTTTATTGGAAAGTGTGGGTTCTACGAATAAAGAGCTTCAATTGGCAGCAGCTGGCTGCCTTCGAAATATTCGCGAGTTGGCGCTAAGGGCTGAAGAATACATACTTAAAATTGATGAAGATTAGAACTCAAAATTTTACAAATTATATTAGTCTTTGAAATTATGTGTTTCGATGTCAGATTTATAATCCAAAAGCATTTTCTGACAAAATTTTTCAAACATGAAAATAAAACGTTTTTTTTTGCGCAAATATTTATTATACAAACATTAAGGCCATACAATTTTTTAATTATATAATAATTAATTTTTTTTTTTGAATACTTTAGGCAAGGTCAGACGTGGCAAATATTTGTTGAAACAAGCATAGTAATTGTTCATGTACATATACATGGGATTGGAACAAGTCACCTGCTCTATTAAAGATTAGTTACTGGTAAAATGTTTTGTTTGTTGTGGCTTTAGCTGTTCATATGCCAACAAACAAAACATTTTGAAAAAACTCTAATTGTTTTACCAATTATTTGGGGAGAATGTTCCTATTAGTTACTAGTGTTAATAAAAAATGTATTGCTCTAAAATATATGCTTTTGTGTTATTCATGTATGTCTATGCCTTTTGGAATCCGACCATAACAATTAATAATTTGACTAGAGCTTCTCTAGTCACTTTGGTGATTTTTTAAACCCGAAATCACATCGGTAACTCGAATCAAATCCTTCTCTCCAATGGCCATTTCTTTGTAAACAACCGTAAAAAAATTCAATACTGTTAAGCAATTTCTTCTAAAAATAACCATTTCTAAAACATGTATTTTGAAAGCTTCTTTAGATGCTGATTTTCAAATATTAGTTATAATTTTTTGCACGGTTATGGCCAGAATTTGTACCATTTGATGTGCATAGAGCAGCTTTTATGGTTGTGTGCCATTTATAGTTAACAGGCCGTTAATACTTTAATGCTGTTACAGCTATAGAGAGACCAGACTTTCTACAGAAACAGGGTACTGTTTGTTATAAAATGCCTTCAACTCGAACAACTTCAATTGGACTTGGCTTACCTTGAACCGCCACTATTATTGGAGAGGGCTAATTTTTTTTTGGGTTCATGCGGTTGGACTCATGTTTGAAAAAAGTGAAAGTCATTCCTAAGGAATGACATCTTCATTGCTTCTAAAAAGATTTGCTTAGGTAATTAAGATAATCTTGAAAATATTTTTTTTATTTATTATTAAAAAATCACTTTTCCTTCAACCTGTAGATGAGAATATTACTTTCGTATAAGAAAAAAGAAATTGTGACTATTGACAAGTTTGTTCTCAAGCGTAAATTGATTGCCGATGGTGAATAACTTATCGTAATTTGGCATGTAGCTCATATTGGTTGATACCAGGCTAATGTTTGTAACGTTTTTTAATTGAGAACGAGTTAAACATGAAGATTGTACAAAAATGAAAAGAGTAAATTTAACTTTAATTCCAACCCATACAGCAGAACATAACGAAGCCGCCAAACCTCTCTTGTCGATGGTTGTATTTATATGAATTAGAGCTACTTAATTAAATCACCCTAGTCACACACCGGGTTCATGTCCTTGTTAAAATGAAGTTATTTCCTTTACTTTCTTCAACATAACAAAAGCTTCTAATTCAATTAATTGGCATAAAAATTTAGAATTTCTTCAAATGGCTAGCTCATATTAAAATCATTCAAATGATCTAATGTTCTCTATTTGGGGATCAGCCTCTGCACTTTTATGGCTTTGTTCGAAAGCTCTGTTTTTTCTGTGAATCTTATATATAGAAGTGTTTTGAGGCATCATTGTGTTATTAATTTGCGCAGTGCTAAAGTTCTCGAGCAAAACCATCGCTTTTAAGAGGTCTTCGGGAAATTAGTTCTGAATCGAACGGTGTCCACCTACACCGGTGGCACGGGATGGTCATACATTGTTCAATATAATCAAAGATAAAGAAAGCTTGGCAGCACATTGTGGTTGAATTAGGCTACGTCGAATTGAAATTCGAACACATTTTCTGTGATGCGTTGTGAGATATTTTATTTATTTTCGCAATCTATAAATACCAGCCTTTGTATAAATTATTGATAACAAAAATTTTAGCTACATAAAAATTACAGATTAATTTATAGATTTTGATATCGCTTTAGCATTTTAAAAGTAAAGAGTACAAGACTCTAACCATTAAAAAATGTATGCCAACTCTTTGAATTAGGCATTAGTGTAATGATATTTTTAACCATTATTTTATATATATTTTATGTGATTTATGTAGTTGCATATTTGCCACGTCTAATCATATTATTGAAATCTCGTATCATTTGCATTTGAATTTTAATAGCTGGCATTACTACCTCGTGTGGAGATACTCATACGTCTTTCAACACGATTTGTATGAGGTAAGAGACAACCCGGTGGTGGAAATCGCCATCTACGTGGCCTTGACAACAACGTACCATCGGTCGAGGCACGACCACGAAATGGTGTTTCCAGTTCACTGTTTGAACTTCTTAAACTGTTGCTGCTGATTTCATCGGTGGACTCGGATTGGTCATTCTCTTTTAAGCAAGCTTTGCTAATAACGAGAAATGATCTTCTGGTTTCATTTGCCAAATATGAAGTATCGTAAAAGGAACATCCAGAGTCTGGACTTAGTGCATCATTTTGTGTATCGCTAGTGGACCGCTTAAGTTTTGGAAATTTACTAAACACACGCCAAAAGTAGAAAACATCTCGAAATACCGATTGCACCTGAAAAGCATAAATCAATTACTTTATGTTTTCTCATTGCTGAAATCAGTTTTACTCACTTGATCAACACTTTCTCTAACAGATATTTCGTGAAAACATACGCATGACAATTCTTTAAATCTGTGTTGTCCTTCCTCCAGCGTTACCATTCTATCACCGATTTGATCCGTTTTATTACCAACTAATATAACCGGAACTTCAGTCATCGAGTCTTTACTGTTCGAACCTAATTTTCGTTTCCGCTTATTGTAATTGATTAAAAATTTCAGACGATTGCACTCATCAAAGCTGCACTTGTCAGTAACAGAATACATGAGTATAAATGCATCGGCCCATCGAATGTTCGATTCCAAATTAACATAATCCGTTTCCTAAATTAATTAAGTAATTCAATAAATGTTTGCTTTGAAAGAAACTCTATTTTAAATTTATAAAAACAGGCAGTTAGTAATTCATAAAATTTTCTGCATAAAACTTTTTATATTTGCGAATATTTATAAGGAATGGCGAAAATAAAAAGTTCTTAAAAATCTTATGAAATGTTTTAGGCTGATATTCTTTATATCCCATTTGCTTCAATATTCCTCGTTGTCGGCGAAAAAAAAAGGTTCATGTAGCAAATTTCATGAAAAAATGCCATGGACTTAGAACAGTAATACTTATTATTATTATTATTATTTTTTGTTGTTGAAAAAACTTACATTTGGTGTTCCTGTGGCATCTAAAATATCAAAATGAACACAATCGTTGTCTAACGTCGTATTGTGTGTGTAAATTTTCTCCAAATTTGGATCGTATTCTCCAATGTAACGTCTTGTTATAAAACGCACTACCATTGCGGTCTTTCCCACTCCACTTTGACCCAACACCATCACCTTTAAAGATTTCTGTTTGGTATGAATACCAAGTTTAGCTAGTGAGGACTTTGGTGAAGAAGTGCTGTTCATTTGGTACGATAAGCTGAAATGAGAAAAAACAATTTCGTTAAAATACTATAATACCAAAGCTTTTTTTTCAATAAAGAACATATTAAGTTTTTCTCTTAAAGCAGATTTTGTACTAAAATATTTTAATGCATTTTTTGTCGCCCACGAGTATTGCGATTTGGTTTTTTTTTTCTTAACAGAAAAATCTTTGCTTATAGTACAATAATTTATAAATTTTATCACCAGCTGCCAGTTGCCATACAAACTAAATGTTCTTTAAGGACTATAGCAGTGAGAAGCTTATTTTTTTTAGAAACAAAGAAAAGTTATGTGCACATAATTATGAAAATGGTCTAAGAAAAAAATTGTTTATTATTTAGGGAAGCGTTACTTAAATTTAGTAAATTTTAAACTAATTTTTAAAAACATTTTTTAAACGAATTTAGTATCTGGTTTAGTTTAGTGTACCAACATTCTGTTAAAAATATTTCCCACAAATTTTAATAGTAATTTATTTTCATATTTCATTTTAAAATTATTTATCAAACAAGATAATATCCTACAAAAATGCAATATGAAAATGAGTCGAATAAAATAAATATTTATAATGATTTTTTCAAATTTACAAAAACATGCAGTTGTATATTATTCCACTACTGTTGCTCATAATATCGCGATTTCACTGTATTTAAGGCACTACGTAGTCATTTATCATTAAATTTTTTTTTAATATTAAATTTAGTCGAATGAAAAATTTAAAATGTTTCTAATACGGGAAAGTCTTCGTGGACTTATAATTTGAATTCTTTCCAGATGTTTATTTATTCACTTTATAGCATCTGCTATAAACTTAAAAATAATACGAGTATTTTTGTTTCATTTTCGAGTATCTTTTTTTCAAATTACAATTAATATGTGCCATATCTAATTTTTGAAAAAGCTTACAACACCATGTGTAAAACTGACATCATAAAGTGACATTCCATACTGCTGGTATATTTAGGTCGTGCATACACACTTTTACTTAGATATGCATATAAGTCAAAGTAAATATATACCTGCGAAGTAATAAATAATATTTGGAGCGAATGAACAATCGTTTGTTAAATATATATGACAGCAAAGGTCATGGGAAGTCCAGCAGTTGTTGCCTCTTCAACGGACAAAAGACGATAATGGGAGACAAGAGCATGATTAGAAATCATGTTCTGTAATGGTGCGTATGTACTATAACTCAAGGGGCTCATTCAACCACAGTATGATTTATGTGTGATCTAGCCAAATCTATTAATGGTTAAGGGTGTCCAGACAGGATTTAAACTCAGTGGAAAATACGGGTTTTAGTTGAATTTTTAGTTACCAAAACTTACAATTTGCAATTTACTCAGAACTTAAGGAAGAAAATTAATCGGCATTAAATAATCAATAATAGAGTTAAGATTTGATTTCTTACTGTCAATTTAAAATTCCATAATTAATAATATACGCGTATGATAAAAAAATTAATTACTCTTTTAAAAGCTGGCAAATTTTATATATATCACAACCATATTTTGCTTGAATTTCGCGAAGCCAAGCTTTTTTATTTTTTAATACTGAACAAAAATATTTATCAAAATCGTTATTCGAAATATTCTTCAAAAGGCGTTGCTTTTTTGTACAGGTTTGTTTAATTTGTATTAACCTTTAATTTGCCACTATTCGAATAGTAATTGAGTTGTGGGACACTCTTTATTTTTTGTTTATTAGATTACTCACTGCTACATAAATTTCGTACATAATTTTTTATTTTTATTATTATTTATTGCATCTTTAATATTTAAATTGAACTCACAATAAGTGCTCAAATCTTTATATTGAAAATAAAAATAATTTTTTTTATTATTGCTTTCAATGTCTATATATAGTATGTATATTCGACCATAACACAATACCCAGTGGAACTATAAAGTTATAATTTTCATTGGAGTAATTTCTGGAATAAGATACAATTAATTAAAATTTAATTTTTTATTTATTATTACTTAAATTAAAAAAGTTGCAAGTATTATTTTTTTATTTTTTTTTAGTTTTATATCTTTCCCTAGTGTACGGTCCACTTGAATCTAATAAATTCTTGATATCTCTTATATGCATAAATATCACCAAAAAAAAGTATCTGAACCCATATTCAGAGAATTTAGTTTCTCAAAATTTATTATAAATTAATTATTTCACAATTTCACTTCAATTTCTCTTGAACAAGATTTATTACGAGTATGTGTTCCCGTTTTTCAAGGAAGTTCAACAGTTTGCTGCAGGCAGTGTTTTTCAATAACAAATTCATTAGAAGCAGCAACAGTTAAAAAACTGTGTATTACTATTCTTTACAATTTATTAGCAATCAAAATTGCTTATTTGAACGCGAAAATAATTTTAAACTGTTTCCATCTATTTGTTTTGGCTGTTTCTTTAAACCTCAACATTTTCCACTGCATTCTCAGGCCATAGTAACCAAATTAAAAAAAAAAATTAATATTAATACATAATTGCATGTTTACCACAAAAATGTAACCAACCATTCGCAATTCAAGCACAATAGATTGTTGAACATTTATTCTTAAATTACAATTTGGTCAACTTACAATGTCATTTATTTAACACACTCATGTATTTGGTTCTTAGTTTATTATTAGGATTTTATGTAAACATGTATTTATGTCTGTATTATTTAAAAATTTTATTTATATATGTATTATTAAAGTAATAATTTATAACACTTTATTTTTGAACGTACTCGTTTCTATAAAGAACGTTTGTAACAAATCGCTACACAAAGAAAGCTTGTCTTAATAAGCGCAATGAAAAAAATCTATCTCCGTTCAATAGCGATGCTTGCTGGCGATTAAAATAAAATAAATCATCGCTTTTGTTTATATAAACAACACTCAGACGCAAAAAAGTTGCAACAATAAACAACATGAACAACATTTACAGCAACAACGTACGAATGGGACATCAACAATCACTTAACGAAATATGCCACCCAGTAAACAGAAATATGTACATAAGTATATGTATATATACGGATAACCCAGCAAATATAAAAAAGCAGTAATTATAATTAAAAATCCTTAAACTGCTAATAAGCACTTGGTTAACTGGAGAATATCCCGAATAATTTTGATAAATATTTTAAATTAAAATATTACTTCAGCTCAAGGTCTTATTAATTTTCGCAATTATATACAAATCAATTTTGTATTGCTGGGATATACAGTGTTCTACACACATACACATACTCGTACACATATTCCTTTATCGTAACTTTACTACAACTCAATAATCGTATAATACGAGCATTCATTCATAAGTGCATTAGGATGGCACCACAGAATAGAATAAAACTTTGCAAAAGTTGCAAAAATTTGTAGAAATCCGAAACAACAAAAAAGATAATAACATTAAAATGAACTGAAGCCATATTTCAAAAGAGTCCAAATTGGCAAAGTGCGATTAGAGTTTTTAAAGTGTTAATATCATGTTCAAGCATGCACATTAATTGCACAATGGCGAATTTATGCAATTAAGGTCTTAATTAAGCTAAATTTACCATACTAAAACACGGTTAATAAATTAAGCAATTAGTACTTAAATTGAGTTAAATTCCCCACGTAATTCACGTGGAGAATATTATAATTTTATATCCTAGATAAATAAATGCTAATGAAAGCCCGATCCTTAAGAGCGTACATAGATAAATGTTGACGAAAATTCGATGAACAACAATTATTTTATTACAAATAGTTTTTCCAACTAAATTAATTTTCTTTTTCAATGAAATCTATTAATGTTTGTAAATAAAAACAAAAAAAATGTTTGAAATCAGCCATACTTCAAAAATAAACTGTGGCTGTCAGCTGGGCATAGAAGGTTACCTGTATAAATGTACCTTGGAAGATGTTAACAAATACTTTTTCTTCAATAACTCAAAAATTTAGATTTTTGACGAACGAATATGTGACAATGTTGCACTTAAATTTAAAAGTTTTTAATTCTCTTATAAAATAGAATAAAAGTATACAATACATACATACATATATACATAAAAAGACAGCTTCCAAAGAAGTCATGAAAATATTGAATTTAGGAAGTAGTAGAAAATTGAACTTTTTATGTTTTTTTTTAGAAAAGAAACTATTTTTATATTGAACTGGGTTTTGTTGAATACGACTGGGAATAAATTTCATATCTGGAAGGCGTGCAAATTTTTGCCAGTAGTCTGTAGTTCTTTTTTATTTATTTGATAATAGTTTCATCACTTATTGATTGAAGCAAAATAAATATTTTATGTAGATTTAAAAAATTAAGTTGTATCTGTTCTTTATATAATTATAAATTTTATCGAATTATATAACTTCCTAGGAAGTTATATAGACAACCAACTCTGTTTTGGTTCCATCAGACAATTACCAGCTACAGTTCACATCGGATAAATGCACAGTATTTAACTAAACAAAATGGCTTAATTAATACTATACAAGTATACACATATTCTTAACTCTGATTTTTGATTTCAAAGAAAACGTTCAACGTGTATCGTTGATTGAGTGTTACGAAGTCTTGCACATTTCGTCTTTCAGCAAAAAGCTCGGACGTTTCGATGAAGTTGAATTTCCATACTTTCAACAGTTGGGCACTTGGTGGCAAGCAGAGCTGCAATTGCTATAACAGTTATGAATCTGCACCATATTCACACTTTAGCTAAAATAAATCCAGATATGCCAATGGCTTCAATGAACTGATTCATTTCATGGCTAATCTGAAACAGGAAAGTACGAATAGGAAGGGAAAGTAAGCCACTTGATATAAGAAAGAAGAATTTATGAACAGATGTTGCGTAGAACGTGGTGTAAATTCCTGTTTTTTGAGGTTTTCGCAAAATTAGTCCCTTATTTCGATAGATAATTTCCCGATTTTTTTTTTGAATTTTCCTATTCGTAAAAGTGGTGCCAATCTAATGTGCACCCATATGATTAGATGTACTTGCACATTAACATCATGAAACGAAATTCGTCGGAATAAATTGTAAATAAGTATATGTAACTAGAAATAAAAATAAACGCAATAATACTTATACGAGTGAAATAGTCGAAACCACAAAAAGAATATACATATGTACTCGTATGTAAACACATTGGTGATATGTATGAATATGTGTATGGCGGTATGATAGGGTGTTCACCTAGATTTTTCATCGGCTTTAAACTCGTTTCCGTGTTCTTAGGTAATTTTTTGATACGACTTTTGTAAATGCCATGACAAGTTATTCGATTGTAACAGTTAATGGATAACAAAGAGATCTTAACTACAAGTATGCGTCAGGTTGGGCATAGTGGTGCTCTGTGAGTGGTCTTTATTTTTCCGAGACTAGTGTAGATTGTTTTGTGAGACAGTGAATCAAATTATATGAAACTCGTAAATTAATCTGGAATAATATTAAGCCGAAATAAAAATTATGTTTTATATTAATTTGTTGAAATGAATACACTGAGAATGTCCAAAAAGAGCATGAAGAGCCATTGCATCCCCTCAAAGTGACTGTCTGGTGCGGCATTTAAACTGATTTTTCGAACACGCCAGTGACACCACTGTAACCATAAATCATGAGTGTTACGGCAGATGCTAAACGAGTTTTTTTTTGCAATAAATTGCTGTATTGGGTCTCGATCATTGATAGTTTTAACAGAACGAAGCAACCGCTCACACAGTTCGGCCAGCGATGAAGATTTTGAAACACCAATTTTTAGGTAATCTCCCGCTTTAGAAACTTGAATTGGTTGAAGGCTTTTTGAAATTTCGCATTAACCACAACAAAGCACGAACTTTGTAACACTTGAAAGCCAAAATTTAAGAAAAAATCTCCAAATTGGATCTAGGTGTTTGGCGAGCAACAATACATGCTGTAAAACGAGCGCAGTTATGCATCAAGCAGGGAGGTGACTATTTAAGCCATATAATGTTTTCGAATTAATGTCATCTATTTTACACTTTTACATAAACTTTTTATGAAATCAGAGCACTTTTTTATTTATAACAAAATGGCCGTCAGTTGAAATTATGACATTACTTTTGCGCCACCTTTTATACACTAAACTCATAACATTTATAATATTGAGAATGGTTTCAAATTGTATGTACAAACGTGTTATATTATATAAATTATTAACAAACTTCCTTTTATTAAAATTTTAGGGGGTCGAGTTAAAATTAAAATTTGGAAATGGCAACAAGTTTTTTTTTCGTTGTAACTACTCCAAACCCGATTTTAGAAATAGTCTACGAGTATGACCCTAACGTTTGCACACATGTCCACAAATAATTTTTTTTCGAATGGCATTACGACATTTTTTTATTTCAACTTCACTGCCAATGTTGTGGAGTGATTGAAACACTACTTATAAAATGATACAAGTAATAGTGACAACGTCGACATTATACACCTCAAATACTTATGGACTTATGGTTTTCTTGGAATTAAATATATATCTAAAAATAGCGAACGCAAAATTTGGAAGCAACCTGTTTGTTGTTCGCTAACCACAAGTAGTTTCAACAAATAGTTCCAGATCAGTTATTCGTACCGTATATAAAAATGATGTTGCATACAATATGATAAATTAGTATGACCTTATATCTGTGTACATACATACATACTACTTGAGTATGGCCTCGTCTAAAGTGTAGGTGGAGGGTAAATGTATAAGAACTTCGTTTTATGAGAACGCATTTCACTTGTTGTGCTTTTGCTCATTGCAAAATCGTCCTTTTTTATTGTTTTATTAGTGATAGGTAATGTATATACAAGGTCTTCCTTATGTCGCAGCAAGAAATTGTTATTTTATGACTAAAGTTGTTGTTTAAATTAAAGTATTTCACCCACTATATGTGTGTGACAAGGGCTTAATATATTTGAATGTGTAAATATATTACCGGACTCATTTACATATGTACAGTTGCTAACCAATAAGTAGGGACAGTACAGACATTATTCAATTTTATTACTTAACGGGCTAACTAAAATAAAAACTCAGCACTAGATAAGTTACGAGTATGCCAGACAATTGTTATTACATATATCATTGAGAGACACATATCCCTAATAAGATCAAATTAATAATAGCCAATTGCTTTTGGTCCTAATTCAATGATATAGACTTTCGACTTCTGATTTCATCGGTATCGTTCGCAAAAGTGACACGGTTTGGCACAAAGAGTGTGCTATTTCATGCAGTAAACTTTATCTTGCGTTTTTACCAAGTTTCAAGTCTATTCCCTTATGGCAACAGTTAAAACGAACACAAGCCATAACTTCGCGCAAATTTACATAATTTCAAATTTTTGATAAGTGTTACTAATAATAATGAAGAGCCTTTAATCCTTTACAAGTTTCAGAATTTTTGTGTGAAAAGACAACCTTTGTACTTACTACGTACGTGTATTTTTAATTCTTTACACTTGAATAAATTTGTTTATAATGAGTTGTTTACACCTTATTTTACGTGGTAATCAACAACAATGTGTCATCTTCATTAAGGACTTTTTCTGATATACTCGTAAATGTTTTTGACAAGTGCAAATATTTTTTTGTAGTGCAATATAAATTTTTTTGTTATAAAAGTACTTGCATTTTTTAATAATACATTTTCAATAGCTTCTTTAAAGGATATTCGCTGGAAAATGGCAAATTTTGCATATGTATGCATATGTAGGATGTATGTGTTTCAGGAATGGCATTGAGAACTTTAACAACAAATAAATAAATTACATTTTTATTGTTTATTTCATAAACATTACGAGAGTCGTTGTCATATTTCGACTTGAATATTTTTGTACTAAATTAATCGATGACAAAACTATTGAAGTCCACGTAGAACAATGATTGGCATATTAATAACGGTTATTTTTATGTATAATTATAAAAACATATAAAAAAGAGTTAACCGTAATAATAATAATGTAATATTAATATAAATGTTATTTTTTATGAATTAATGTACCTGATACCCGCGAGTTGGCCCGAGATCGGGAATGCAACTTGTCTGAGACAATTAAAATAAATGGATAAGAAATGTTGAATGCTTTTTTGCATATATACATACATATATATGCTTCTTTAGACAGCGCTCGATATTCTTGAGGAGCTGACATAAAAGTTGAACATGTGATACGCAAGGAGATTCCCAATGAATCGCTGCATCTTTCAGCATTTTGCCATGGGAGTTATAAATTGGTTTTGCAAATGCCTACTCTCCGATTTGAAACAGTTTCTGATTCAAAATCATGGAAAATCTAAGCACACATAAACATAGTTGCGACGCCTTCAGGCACTCATGCATCTCATCCGCAGATGCATACCAGTGGCCAAAAAATATTCCCGCCTCATAAAATTCTTTAGAAATGTGGTATTCTCCCAACATACTTTAAAGTAAATATTTTATGAAGATAAAAACTATTTTATGTACTAAAATACTCTCTCAAATCCTTTCAGCCGTTTATGTGTGAATTCTAAATATAAGAAATGTATATAAAAATATATAAATATATTATATATAAGAAATTTATTAAAATTAGCCCACGGACTAAAATCAAATCATTTACTATCATAAATGGTATCCTATCAACTACTCTTATCTGTCTGTAAAATTCCATTCAGCTGTTTATGGCTGATATCTAATTATAAGAATTATATCATTAGTCCATGAGCTGTCCTATATCATGATAAATGTATCAACTGTATATCTGTGTTTCGAATTGCATTCAAATTCATTAAGCCGCTTATGCTTGATTGAATAGCAAGGATCCAGATATGATAGTTAGTATTGGTGTATAGTTTGTCAAACCAAGTACTTTAGCATGGTAAGAGTTATTATCCAGGCCACAAGTTAGCCAAATTTCACTCAAATCCCCTCATCTTTCTTGGCATGATCGCATAACTCATATAGAAACTCACATTAATAATATAATTATAATAAAAAATAAATAAATTATATGTAATAAATTATAATTTTATTCTTTTATATAAAGGAGTATATATGCGTAAATGATTTAAAAATTTATTTGCTGTATTACTGCATTTCATTGTAGCCAAATTCGATATACATATTTTGCTTATAATTTTTATATGAAATATTTGCAATTTAATAATTCGATTTTCATATTAGAACTGGAATTTGAGAAAGAAATTACTTATTACTTATTTTATTATTTTATTTATTCAATCAAGAAAGTTTTAAATTTGTTTTTGTACTATCAGAAACAAAAAATGCAAATTCGATCATGAAATTAAAAGTGGTTTCATTCCGAAAAACAATTTCGTTTTTTGTTTTCTGGAGAAGCAAAATACGGAATCAATTCCACTTTCGATCGAAATTGATTTCTGTGACAGGCCTGTAAAAGTGGTTTCATTCCGAAAAACAATTTCGTTTTTTGTTTTCTGGAGAAGCAAAATACGGAATCAATTCCACTTTCGATCGAAATTGATTTCTGTGACAGGCGTGATAATAAAATAATCGTGATTTTTGTGAAATTAAGGATCTTTTGTTTGAATTAAGTAACAGAGATTTGCAGTTTGTAGTCCGCTTTAAGAATTTGGATCCAGAGGTTCTAATTTCTGAACGTTAAACACATTGAAATCTCATGTTCTAATTTATTGAAAGTTCTTATTTGTGGGACCTCTAATTGGTAAGATCTTTCATCGTCTGAAGCAGCATTAAAATTGGTGTTTAATTTTTCATTCATTAATTATTATTTATTGTTTGTTCATATTTTGTGTTTCCAAACATGATATTGCATCGTCTATATCGATGATTCCTATTTTCGTTCTTATTTCGTTGACAGCATCGCCGTGAGAAGGCTTTGCAAATTACGGAGTAAAGAAAATTAAAGAGAAAAGAAAGTAGCAACAATTAAAAGCAATAACAATTTTAAAAACAATTTACAAGAGGACTATTCGTCATGAAATTGTATGATAATAGCGATAAAAATAAAATAAAAATTAAAAAAATTTGCTTTTCTAACGCTCATATGTATTTGTTTAATATTATATCACGTAAAGTGGTTCACGAACAAACCAATTTTAATGAAAGTTTTGAAACGTTTCAATAGCTTATGCATTTGTATGAGTGTCTTCGTGCGTCCCACAGGAAAAGACATGCAATTGCATGTTTTTGTTGCCTACTCTTGTTATTATTATTATTATTTTCCATAGAGAACAAACAGCAAGGTAAATCATGAAACAACTTCATGGTAGTATTAAAAATCAAGCTATAGAAAAACTACAGTTGCCAGTTGTTAGTGTATTTAGTGGCGATTGAAAAGCTTTTTTGCTGAAGAATATATGTATAACAAAAGCTCTGTTGCTTTAATATATTGTGGGTAATAGCAGTGCCGCCACCGTTTTCCATATCAAATTTAAACGAGTGGCATCTTTGGAACCATATGAAACTGACAGTTTTCTAATCGTGTGCTTTGCTTTGTGATTTTTAGCGATAGAGTATATTTTTAAGATAATAATAAACAATAAAATAAAACTAAAATAGTTTATGAGAATTAAAAAATTAATCAAAAATGTCACTGAAATTGATTAAAATGGTTCATGTTTCCAGAGAAATCTTAAGTGAGTAAATTACAATAAATTACATAGTTCGAAAACACGATCAAAGAAATTACATCATATAAACTAAACATGCAATAAATGCATCTGCACAAACCTGTGTTTACATACATACATGCATACTCAATTATGTATATTTTTACTCACGTATTAATATAATATGTGTGCGTGTGTTAAGTAAATACAGTGGCTCAAAATAAAAGTCGTACTTTGGAAATATTAAACAACAAATCGAAACAAATAGGGTTTTATCCCCGTGAGCATATTTATATCTAGCATTTAATATACATATATTATATATTTATTCCTTTTAACTCCTACAAGGAGCATAGGGCCTTAGCATTTAATTTCCTAATATAAAGTTAGCTTTTATCATAGAACGTGACGAATGTAATTTTTAGATGATTTTTGTGTTTTTCTTTTTTTCTTCCGACGGGGTTTGTTTGAATTTGGGACGATTTTCCGTCATCCCACGTCAAATTTGGTTTGTAATTTTTAGATGTTCGGTAAAATGAAGTGGAATATCTGGGGCAATATTATCGATTATGAATACGAATATTTAATTTGAAATTTAGAGATAGATTATGGATCGATTTATGAAATATTTGCAATATGAAATAATTAAAATTTAATTGAAAAAATCTTCTCGCGGCAATGATCATTCGATTACGTGGAAAAACGACAGAAAGAGGCCTGTTCTGCAAATCACGTGATTTCAAATCATATGCAGTTTTGAAATTTGTTCTTGTTGTACAAATCACACGTTTCTGTTCGAAAACACAAGAAAACAGCTGTTCTTTTGTATTAGTCAGATGATATTTTTACTGCGTAGTGAAACTAAATACATACTTTATTTTAGTAAAAACTGCAATTTGCTTTTAATTTTCTGTTAAAAATAATTACACAATGAAATACTTTGGGATTTTTGAAGTTGAGTCGTACAAACTTTGATTGTAACAAGCAAAACAAGAAGTTGCCACAGCTCGGATTGCCACTGTGCGCAATCACATGTTGCTTTAACTTTATGCCATATTGTTTTGAAAATTAGGCAAAATAATTGCAATAATAATTTAGTAACAATTACTTATTTGGAGAAACTATTTGTTTGATCTAATGAATTAAACATATGTATGCCACCTTCAAATTATTATTTTTTTTTGGTTTAATGTTTTTTTAAATCAGACAGACAATATGACCAATCGAAATATTGATTATCTCCCAACTCCTACGAATGTGGACCGATTTTTTAAATACTTTTCTAGTTGATCCTATATGAGTTTAATTGGAAAGCAGACGGTCAAAAAGATCTCGTAGTTCCTACAAGGAGCATATGGTCATAAGACGGACAAAGTGCCCGAAATATTAATTATCGCATAACTCCGCCCATTTGTGGATGGGTTTTCATATTTGCGTCCGTTTTATAACCGATTGGGTGATTATTTATAAATTCAATGTTTATAAATTCTTATATGTATCATTTCACGCCATTGTGCATCTTTTATTTATTATCATGGCTACTATAAGTGAAAATGTTTTTACTTTCGTATTTTATTTTATATACATACATATGTATGTATGTATTTTTTGATATGAGTATTTCGGCCTTATTAAATAAAAAAAAATTCCTTAAAAAACTATCTTTCTTAAATTAAATAAGTCTATTAAATTTTAGGGCTATTAAGAACACAAGTCTTGTGTTTAAAAACATTTTTACAGTGATAAAAAAATAGAATTCAAAAATATTTACTAATTGTTCGTACATATAGACATTATCTCTATTGAAATGTCCTCAATTTTTAAGTGAGCAAAAAAAATCTAGAGTACAATAAATATACACATTTGAAAAATAATGATTTTAGAAATGATATACATTAATTGTTTTAAAAAATTGTACACATATTCACATAAAATAATGAACATATATATATAAACAATACACGTATAAATATGTACAAATCAGGAAGCTTGCAGATTACAAATGCGCTCCACTGAATAAAATTAAATGTTAATGCACACTAACATCTACAAATATATGTGAAGTGCAACAAAAAAAAAAAAAAACAGATAGATACTTGTATATTGAATTAATACCTAATGATCATGCGTATCTAACGTGTATTTTAATTTAAATAACATATTTTTCTAATGATTCTAAACAAGGAATACCTAATTGATTCGTATTGGATATTTCGTAGATTATCGGCTTTTAAAATGAAAAATAAAATTACAGCTGGCATCTGTTAAAAATTTAATCAATTAGTTTCAATAAAATTTAAAAAAATTAACAGCTAGCAAAACCTGTTAATTGCATATGAAGTTTAACATGGAGTTTTGCGTGAATTTCACGTTCCCATGAGAGATGTGGATAAAAATATCAGTCAATTTTCAACTTGCTGTTACACAGTTCCAAAAGAAAATTACACGAAATTTTATGACATATTAGTTAACACGGATAGAACGACATTAGTGGTTTTGTGGTGACATGGTTAGGTTTATTGGAGGGGTGTGATAACCCATGTCATACGACATACACTTAATCCAGTGAAGGCTTGTTGTGCACTCCCTTTAATTATCAAACACAAACTACCAGAGTTCTGCGGCAGGATACGAACCTGCGACCTTCGCACTACGAGTCTAGTACACTACCTACTAGTCTACGAAGGCCAGTCTAGTGGTGACATAGTGTAGTGGTTTTTCAAGTTTTAAAAATGAAGTGGCTTCAACCCCCTCCTAAAAATTCGTCCAATGAGCCCCCTGACCACCCCCTCTCCCAGGAAATTAGGATAACATCATTACAAACAAAGGTCAGGTAGAGCCACCACCTTCTGGGAAAAAAGATAGGAATAAAAGATTAGCGAGGTTCCTCACCACTGCACCAAAATACAGAGGGGGCGTTGTTTCTAGGCAACGACAGAAGGGTGCCTCATTATCCTAGACCTACTACAGCCGGCCAATCATCTATTTAGCTGGAACAAAAAACAAATAATAACAATGTGAAAACAACTGCAACAACAACCCGCGTAAAGATGGATGTGCTTTGTAGAAGGCCTATGCTCCCTCCAGGAGTGAAAGGAACATATATTATGACATATTGCCTTATTCTGGAATGTCACAACCATTAATGAGATTTTTTACCCGTTAACTGAAACAAAAATGTATACTCAGACAATCGTTTGGTCGCGGAATTTTGATCATTTATTATTGTCTGTGCTTTGTAAATAATTCAAAGTTAATTTTCCCTCTTCTTATTCAAAAATTTATGATTTCGTGTCTATACAAATAAATTTCTACAAACTTGTCTACAAGATTATATATCTTTGTAGAAATAAATGCAAAATTACAAACGCGAAAGTCACTTAGAACTCTGTATTAGGCTTAAATGTAAGCGAAATGAAAAATATTAAAACTGCATATAAATCAGAAATGTATACACAAAGAAAAAAATATCTTTTAGTTGCAGTCAATTGATATTAATATGCAAATTAAGGCCGCTAGTTGCATTATTGTTTTGCTCATTAATGACACTTTTCAATATTGAATGGTAATTATGTATGTACCAGTAGAATGAATGCCTATTTCTGTGCCACTTGTAAATGATCATCTGTTCCAAACAAATATGTATGTATGTATGTGTGTGTAGGTGTGTTTTATTATTGTTTAAGAACTTCTCATTTTCTATCATAAAAATTTCTACATTTGTTATCATTTATGTTTTTAATCAGTGCACCGTAGGCCCTGGTAGCTAGTGTGTGTTTTTTAAATTAGGTTAATATTTTATATTATTCTAATAAATAATAATAATAATAATAATAATAATAATAATAATATGCTTTTAATGCTTGGTGAAATTCTAAGAATTTTAACGAGATTCGTATCAATTTTGTTTTCATTTATATACATACATACATACATAATTAATTTCATTCTAAATACAAAATTTAATTGAGAAATAAACAAAAAGATTTTGGTTTCTTTTTCTTATTATGCAGATAGTTTTCAGAATTAATAAAATTAATACTTGACTCAAATATATATGTACATATGTATGTACTTATGTACATACATACATATTATGTATGTTGTGTATGTACGTGTACATACTTTTATATCTTACGATTCGCTGATACTCTTATATGTACATATATATTTTATATCACTTAAAATCAATACAAATACTTCAAAAAATTATACAATATTATTGATACAATTACCTTAAAAAATTTCTATCGATATTATTATTAAAACTCAATGCAGTGAAATCAGTCCTTATCAATGATTATATATATATATGGCAGGCAACCGATATCATGATACTGAATTGCAATTGAAGTGAAACTTTAAGTAATTTTTGGAAATATGGCCCTGAAAGAAAAAATAATAAAATGTATGTACTAGAGATTTAACGAATATTCGCATTCACATTCACTAATATACGCACACGACCTGAATGTCCGTAAGTTTTTTTCACAGACAGTTCTTAAATTTAGGCAGAAGTCCTTAACGGTCTTATCTATAGGAATACACTATATAATTTTTTTATTTCTGGTCATAGTACATAGCCATCTCACTTTTCGTAGGAGAGATTGAGTTTACAATTGCTGGCGTTTCTTTAAGTGAAGAAATTTTATTTAAAAGATTTCAACAAGTTTTAAAAAAGGAGGGTTGGCAGGTACAATTTATCTTTGTCCCCAAGAAAATTACAAATAACTACCCAAATACAAAAATGTGCATTTTATTAAAAATAAATATGGGCAATTTCACAGAAATATGTCAAAAATCATATCTAATTTTTTTCGATTGGGCCAGTACTTAGGGGAAGACCCCTATTTATGCAGTGCATTTTGCTGGAATTAAGAAAATAGGATATGGTATGGAGGATAGAGGGAGTGGTCCTTGTGGACATTCAATTTAAACCTCTTCACGTTGGGTGTGGCAGGGAAAGACTTCTGTACGAAGCCCGTTCGCTGATATATCGACCACAAATGGATGCGCTCTTGCTGTTCGCAAATAAGAGCGGAAATCGCGAATATAATTTCTTACTTCATCAGATAAAACAGCTGCACAGTGAGCCAATAGAGTTGGTTACACTATTATCAACCAATGAGCCTTCACGCCCTCTCCTGTACTCGGTCTAGTAGTTTCAAAATAGACTTTGAAGCACCGGCGCTACATGAGACTTGTATTCCATTTCCGGTCGGATGTAGGTGGTATAAATCGTAGAGACATCAGAAGGAGTGGACGTATCTCTTTCACTGTCATAAAAAAAAATCCGGAGCACTTGAATGCTTCTTTTCCGATAAGAAAAATATGCTCAGTTCATCGAATATCGCACTGAATTTTCATGCCAAGAACATGAAGTGATTTTTATTCCTCAATATTTATATCACTGATAATTAAAATGTATTTCCATCTTATTTTAGCTATTATTATGAGAAAATTGGCCTGAATATAGAAAACTATTTCCTTGCCTTTAATGAAGTTTTGAACGTAATGATTGCAAAAATGTAATGAAATGTTGAGTGTAAATTAATTGTATATTGACCAACTTAACATAACTTTTCTTTATGGCTTCGAGTGGAAATCTTATCAGACTCCATTAAAGAATTATGTTGTTATTATTAATTTTTAATCTGTTTCATGTTTACAAACGACAAGAAAAGTAAATTTGACTGCTGAGATTTAGCTGAGAGACCATGCGCACGTTTTCAGTGCCGCGACACACATCATCAGCATCCGAGTCTACCACTCGGTCAGGTTCACTCGGTCAGGTTTGGTTCAAAGATCAATAATATTTAAACTAATATTCAATGGAGTCAGAAAATAGTTAAAGTAGTATTTAGCATACGATTTCGCAAACGTTTATTACCGTGGACTTTAAAGGTAAAGTAAAGTATTTTTCGCATACGGCCGTTTATTTCTTAAACTTATTTTTTAATAGAAAGAATATTTCATTGGAGGAAAATTCCCATAAAATCTTTAAATATCCCTTAAAGCGAATGCCGCCATCCCTGCTTAACGATGAGCTTTTGATAATTATATATCTTAAATGTTATTAAAAAAATTTTTTTTTTTCAATAAATATTTGTTTAATTTATACCCTGTTGTTGGGCCTTCTTGAAGTAATGTAGAAAACAGTCCCGGGAAGGCATCCCACCAGAAACGGAGGAGGGAGTTTTTTAGTGGAAAACACCACTCAACGCAGTCGACGACGGTCACTGTAAGTGCGAAGGCATTTTCAACCCTACCTCGCCCGTCAAAAAAAAAAAATACCCTGTTGTTGAGCAAGTGAGATACATACATATATGTACACATACACACGCACATGTAAGTATGTTTGAATTTTCTTTCTTTGCGATGCCTTCATTAAAACACACATACAAATAGTAGTACGTATTATTTCCGACTTTTTCATTGTCTCGGGCTGTGTTCCGGTCAATATTCTTGAATAATTATGAACAATTATTTATTTGCGAGAGTATAAGTGACAAAAGCTTTATGCGTTTATTATATTGAAATGAAGTAAAACAAATTAAAAATACTAACGCATGTCTGTACATATGCAAACATGAACATCTACTCGTAGTACAAGCAGAAAATTGCTTTGTTCTGATTATTCTGAGGACTCAAAAAATTATATAAATTCAAAATTTCGGCTGCATACGGCCAGACGCGTTAGAAAGTGTATACAAAATCGTTCAATATTTTAACAGCTCTGACGTGTTGTGTCTTTTAAAAATTTTTTTAAAGTTTTTGAAAACGCAAAAATTATACATTTAATTATCGCACAGGTAATTGTAAAACAAATCAAAAAAGAACAAAAATCTTTTATTTTGTATGGCTCTACAACAATATCTGGCCAATGATCGCTCATAAAACAAACACATGTGTTTTTATTTGGTTTTAGTGAATCCATTATTAAAAAATTCCTTAAAATACTATATACGAGGGTAGCAGTATATTGTGCTATTATTATGTATTATTATTCACGTAGACTACAGAACAGATTAAAGTATTCTCCTATATTGTCATCTACACACTCTCTATATTATTTATATATTTTTTTTTTATTCCGATCCAAAATCTGGTTTTTAAACGGTCTTTCATTAAGTCCTTCTTATCTAAAATTAAATAAATGTGTATGTGAGATATTACCAAATTTCTTATTCATTTGAAAGGAATATTATTATGTATAAAATATAACATTGTGTTAATGTGCGCCGCGGATTCGCTCGGTTACTTGCATCCGCAATGTCCAATTTTCCATGGCTGGCACATAATTCAGGCAGAATTTGACCGATGTTATGGGTGTCTTTTGTGTCCATATCCTCCAAATTATACCAAAAAAAGTTGGTAATTATCGAGCTAGGCATTGATGTGATAGCCAACGTCGTTCTCAAAGAAATATGAAACGATGACGTCACAAACCCAACCAACGCTCTTGCTGACCAAAATTCTTGTCCACACTGCTTATCCGTGAAACGGAATTTATATGCCATGTAGGAGACTTGTGACGGATGACCGATCTGTTTTACAGTCAGCGCTGTCATAATTCCAAACATATCGCCAAATTTATCAGTAAAAATGCCGTTTACAAAGAATTAATTCATGTGTTTTCTATAAAATTAAAAAAATCACACATGTTTCCAGTTTTGTCCTTATAAGTTCCCGACGTTCGAAATTTGTCTAGTCCACTGAATATCTCATACATTTTAATGTATTTTTTTAATAAGATCATAAAATTTAATATAATGAGCTGGAGAGAATTCTATGAAATAAAAGTGAATTTTTGCAAAATTGCGGAAGTGGTGACAAATTGTTTACCCTTTTATTGCAAGGACCTCCGAAATTCGTTAAAAACCTGTGAAAAAGACACTCATAACTTTTGAACCCATTAAAAACCAAAAGTGGTATCGCACTTGGCTTCTGCACCATACAACGCACAGATAAATAAAGAACATTCTAAAAAAATCGGATTCGATGAAAATTAAACCTGAGTCGAAAATGTTGGACCTACCAAACTAAAACAGAATTGAAAAGTTATTCTAAAATTTATTAACAAGTAAGGACAATTAAACACTAACGACAATATTTAGCAAAAGAGTAAACACTTTTATTTCTGCCAAAACTAATTAAAAAGATTTTAGCGCAATCAATCTATTGCAACATAAAATAAAATGTTGCGCTAGTTGAAAAAACTTGCAACATTTTAAAAAGAAACTCTTTGATGGAAAATATGCCCCGATATTATTTTCAGATTTTGCATTTGCGAACGCACAACCTTAGAAATGTGGCAGTTTTACACTACTGCTGCATATGGGAACGTAGCCAAAATTCAATATCCTTGCATTAGTATTAATAAATCCTTGCGCCCACCGCAACATTTCTGTGGAGATAAAAATATTTTCTTTTATTTAAACAGACATAAATTGTTTGATTCGTAGACAGGTATAAATAAAACTAACAACCGCACACACACACACACACACACATACACATAAAGAGAAAGGAACTATTGGTGAATATACAATAGTGACCCTCATATTTCCTTAAAACGCCATATAATTATTTTAAAGTGGGTGTATTGATGTTTACGCAAAAGAGGTATGTCATAGCATATACATACGTATGTATGTAAATATGTATGTATTTATATCTATGTACAGTCGACTCCGCTTTACTGAAAACAGCCAAAACCCAATTTTCTTTTCAGTTATCCGATTTTTTCCCTAAAACATAGTTCGGATTACTGAAATTTGTTACAGTTAAGCGTACTGCTTAAAATCTGTAAAACATTATTTTTTATATCAAATCTGTATATTTTTTCACTTCATAAAATTTTTATTAAAAAAAAATGATTCATAAAAACATATTCATATTTTTTAATTATTTTTAAAAACTTAAAAATAATTTAATTATTTTTAAAAACAAAAACTAAAAGTTTAAAATATACATAAATTAAAATAATTCAGTTTCACGCATTGAGTATTTACATTTGTATGCATGCAGTTAAAAAAAACATAAAATAATAAGAATTCAGTCTCAGAATGCAATGCATTAAATATGTACTTAACATATCAGTTAATAATCAAAATCATGCATTGCTTTTAAAATAACTTTGAATTTGACTTTGAGTCAATTTTTTTTTTTTCAAATTTTTATGCAATCGATTTCTTATAAATAAATTCGTCTTTGTTTATTTTTTCAATAAAGCGAAGTAAGTTTCATACAAAACGTAGTTGTGGGCTTGCTTCTGGTTTTCAGTAATACGATATTTTCAGTAAAACGATGTTTCGCTAACGCGAAGTGAATAAGACTAACTGCGTTTAAAATCTGCGCGGGGATTTGTATCGCTTTCAGTAATCCGATTTTTTTCAGTAAAGCGTGTTACGCTAAAGCGGATTCGACTGTATATGTACGTGTATATACGAGTACATAAGCCAATACATGTATTTTTTTGATTCTGCTATTTCGGTTAGAGATTAAGAGTGGCAATTTCTAAAAATTCTAAACAAATAAATATACGTATATATGTATGATTGAATGATTTCTTTTAATATTAAAGGAAAATTATATATATCTGATTAGTTGAGTGGGGAAAAACAACTCTTATACTGAATATAATATCTAAAAGAATCAGACGATAAGGAAAGCTTCAAAATGGCCTTCATCAGCCAAAGATAGAGTATTTCTAAATTGATTAAATATAATCGTCTTAAAAATAAGAAGCAAGATTATTTTGTATTTGAGTTATGTACATATTTGAAATTCTGTTTTTTACTTAAAGTTTTATTAAAAAAAATTAGCCTTTCAACTTACCCTTAAAACAACAATTGTTCTAGCAAAAATAAAGTCATCTTTCCCACTATTTATTGCAATGTTGGCTTTCTAGAAACACTTCATCAAATTTAGCCTGTCCGATACCATAACATAGGTCTTCGACAACACGACTATTCTCTGCAAACGCTGTGAAGCAATGATTGTGTGGGTGAGATGTTAAACTTTTGTATTGACCTTAATATTCACCTGATTTTAATATACTGATAAATATATGATGATGTGTTGGCCTTAAACAAACCAAGGCAAAAGATCCTTTAAGGGATGCAGTGAAATCTGCTTTATCGGTCAATGCACGACAGAAATGTACAAGTAATTCGTAAGAATCCGCTATGAAGTCCACTATTTACTTTTCTTGAAATTGTATATAACGAGACAATAGTATATCCAACTCATTGGAGCATCAACGCAACGTGGGGTGTGTTTTACGGTTTTATCGTTACAACAATGGAATGTGCTGTAATGAGATCAGGGAACTTGTTTCTCAAACTCGATCCCTTTTACGAACTACCCGTTATCCATTGAGGGCGCATCTATTCGTGGTCGAAATACCATTGAATCGCACTACATATTACAGAGAAAATTCGTTATTTTATTACATAATTAGGTGGCTGCGGAGGCCTTTCCTGTAATTGCCAATGTCGAGTTCTCCCGCTAGCAACAGTTACACCTCTACGTGATGTTGCTTAGTAACAGGAGCTACTGCCTCTGAGCAAGGGGCTTGTGTATAAACTGTGATAGTCACGTGCAAGAATTGCCACCTGTATGCGGAGTGGTGACCGTATACAGGGCGGTTCTGGAGGCGAAAATTTTTCTAGAACCAATTAACCAGTTTAAAAATCTTTAGAATATTTCTGTTTTTATTTTCTTTTCTATTTGGCATATAAAAAATGCAAAAACATTATTGATACAATACTTTTAAAATTAAAATGATACACGACATATAACAACCAACCGGTTGTTAAGTGACAAAATAGTTTTTAATAAAATTTAAATATTTGGTGACAAGTTGTAAAATTTCTAATAAAGTTGTTTGAATGATCTGTCAGATTAAATAATAAATCAAATCATACATTTCAACAAATTTATAACAAATTACATACAAATTAATAACAATATGATTCCAATGTGATATGAATAGAGATGCGATTTCAAAATTCAGCTCTTGTCATCAACAAAAATTTTAACATAAATATTTATAATCGTACGTTTATATATTATAAATAATAAAAAATGTCGGTTGTATGCATGCATGAAGAGAAGCGTTTTGCCAACGATTTACATGCTTCT
The DNA here is from genome assembly GCA_963681545.1 of Germaria angustata. NCBI lineage: Eukaryota > Metazoa > Arthropoda > Insecta > Diptera > Tachinidae > Germaria > Germaria angustata. The sequence continues at coordinate 15,055,433 of OY812999.1, read as the reverse complement.
GTACAAACATACGTATTGCTACTTATTACAAAAAAGAAAATATATTTATGTATGTACATAGTACATGTGTATCAGATTAATTCCTAAAATCACAGAGAGATTAAAAAACATGCTAAATAATTAATTAAATGAAATAAATTTTTCTATTAACACTTTTCGCTGTGAGTATTGACGCATGTAATCAGAGTAATGGAGATGGCCGCGTGTATGCCTTTATTTCAAGGATCACGTACGCTCTCACTAACATTTGAAACATTAAATTTCACGTTCAGATTTGTTAAATCTTGAAAATATCACGAGAACTTATGTATTAAAAAATACCTGTTTACATTGTAATTTTCTTTAATCTCATTAATTTGTTACAACAATAAAAATTGATACAATAAGGTTTTTCTCTCGCAACACTCTAGTATACATGCTATCGATAATATAGATGGTTCAGGTGCCTAATGTGCGTTAAAGTGTCACCCTTAGAACAACAAATACTTTGCAAATCATTTAAAACAACAAAAATATCAAATATACTATACCTTGACTCCACTTTTTTTTTGTTTCGATCACAATCAAATTGTGTACAAAAAATCGGGTCTACAAAAAAGACGCATAGTCTGTAAACAAATCAATCCAAATAAAATGTTGGGACTGGCACATCTTTGTGGTAAATTTCTTGGTTCGTTCATACTTGAAAGAAAATTAAACTGTAAAAGGCTTGATTGATTTGTCCCCAATTTTTAGCGCTAGTGAATGAGACGGTTAGGTAATACTTCTTGCAGATCTCTGGTATGCGTTACAATTGTGCGACTAGAAGGATAATGTATCCCTTTTCCTGCATAATTTGTTGTTGCTTGGTTATCCTTTCACCACTTTTTTTTAAAGAAGTTTAATTTTAGTTTTTATTTGGCTCTTATTTATAATACACATGATTTGAAGAAAAATGTGCATCTAAATAGAAATATTTTACATGTTAAAGACATATTCTGAATATGTGCATATAGGCCATGAAGCCGACCTGGAAATGTGTAATGAAAAGATCTCAAAATATTACTGTTTTACATTGTGAAAAAAACTTAACGGCAACGCTACTGGTATGTAAGTACGTTTCATACTCATACTTTGCTGCTTCTTTTCATACATGTTTGTTTCGAGTACTATCTGTCAAACATTGTTTACGTTACGTTGGCTTACGAATGTACATAAGTGCCAGTTTACATTGAACGATTTTTGTCGCTGCAATTTTTGTCTTCCTTTCTTTAAAATTGCATTTGCGTTTACATTGAACGATTTTTGTCGCAGATATTTTATGCATACATACATACATACGTATGTAATTTTTGATATTTTCTTTTTTAAGTATATTCTTACGGTAAACAAACAAGGAATTTACGTATTACGAATTGCGGGAAAAAGGAATTGCAAGAGTACATGCCTATGTGTACTCTCTTTAGTTTCTCTCTTCCCCTATTAGCTCTATTCCCCCTATTTACCAACAAACTAAGAATTGCAGCGACAAAAATCGTCCAATGTAAACAGGCACTAAGTAATATATTTTGGTTACTGTATGTCCACAGAAGTCGAAATTTGACCGCAATGACTTTGTGCCAATTTTTTAAGATCAGCTAATTTTGGAAATTTTTTAATTTTATTTCAGTTGTTCCCCTATTTGATAACCATAACAAAATTTTTTAGTATTGAAAATTTAAATGAGTGATAAGTGATTTAAATAAGTGGATGTTAATATTCATTTATTTTTTAGATTCATTACATACATAAACGTTGACATATGTATATAGTGTCATCTGTGACAAACTTCATACAATAGAGTTCGATTATACCGTACAATGGTTATAACGAATTATAGCGTGTAGCGAACAAGATCAACGGACCCAACAGTTTTGTACAAATATTTCATACAAATCATTACGATCACAATGAACTTTGATTATAACGAAAAAATTTTTAACTATCAGACACTAAAATGCTTGTAAAATTTTTACTCTTTTAACGATAAATTCAAAATCGCAAAACTCTATCAGTGATATTCTAAATAATTGTTTACATAACAATTAAATAAATAAAGTTGAATAAATATACATGTCAAACATTTAACATATCGAAAAGAAAGAAAAAAAATATCTGTTCCAATGTTGCTTACTTTTATTTATTGAATATATATATATATATATATATATATATATATATATATATATATATATATATATATATATATATATATATATATATATTAATATATAACGAACTACCTCTATAACGAACTAAATTGTCCGATGACACATAGTCCGTTATAAGCAAACCCCACTGTAATTAATTTTGAGTGGACAATACAAATTTTAACAATTGCTCTACTTCAAAGTACTTTAACATTAGTGTTTAAAATTTCTTTTCAAAATGAAATGAAAAACTGAAAACAAGTTGCAAAATAAAATCATGCGAGACGTAGAAAACATAATGAATTTGCTATTGATGCAGGTGTCGTTTAAGTTATTAATTTATTTAAATTTGTTTTATGTTTTCCATAAATACAAATCTTTTAAAATGTGTGTGACTTATTTAAACAAAAAAATTTTTTCGCCCGATTATTATTCTAATAAATTTGCGACGTTAATTCTGATGTTTATAGGAGTTCCTTAGACTTCTCGTTATACGATGTTCCCTTTTTTGATTCCTATTCACCGATTTGAAAGCTGCAGTTATTATATTGAGAAAAGTAAACATTTTATGATTTCTTTTTTGCAAAGAAATATTTTTATATTAAATAAAGATTGATTGTCCACCACTGGGAATAAACTTCTCATTTGGAAGGCTTCTAAATAACGATATTAAGGATATCTTTTTCTATATGTGAAAGTAATTTGATCACAGAAAAATAATGCTTTCCTGTAGACTTAAAGAAACAAGTATAAAGAAAAACTAATTTTGAATCGAAGTTTGCCAGTGTGTAAGAGTAGTTCAGAAATTAAAAAAACCACTATTGGATTTTTGGAAGCAATGAAAATGTCATTCCTTAAGAAGAACTTCTATTTTTTCCTCTAGATAGAAGAACAAAGCCATGGGCATGCAGCATTTTTTGTTGTGTATTTAAAGGGTATAAACAAGGAAAGGATAAAATTAAAAAAAAAAAAAAATTCATTTTAAGACGTAAAAAAATTAGATATTTCAGAACGCATACATACGAATTTCTGAACTCAGTCTTCTAAAACACAAACATTTATTCATTCTTCGGATATTAAGATAATCGAAAAGCACAGATGTAAAATTGCTATATACGAATCACAAAATTATTAAGTCTTGCGCTTATAGAGCTTACAATGTCTGTTTGGCAATAGGCGAGGAGTTGTGGTTATTAAGAACTGCAAAAGGCGAAGGCGTACCGTGTCTACTTTTGAGAGATTACAAATGGAGTAGCTCATATCCTTAAGCACGATATATGAAACTTTGAGCACTCATATACATTCGTATGTTATCAGGTCACGCGCCCATCAATCACGCTTGATAAATACTCATCTTCGTTTTGTGTGCATGCACCTAATGTTCTTCAAATATTTAGTTTGTATAAATTGAGTTTTGCTCTTGTAAATTGAAGTACCTGCCAGAATATTGCTTCTCCATCTATTCCATGTTGTGTTGTGCACTTAATAAAATTAATTTTTTATATCTACTTTTGTTGTTGCACGAGTATTATATTAAACTACTGTGCATACGTTTAGTTGAGCGTAGTACCCATTGTGCTTACGCGTGTTAAATGTAGTGTATTGTTATTGTTATTATTGTTGTTGTTTAGAATTTTTGTTATCTGTGAACGTCGACTGACTATTCTATACAATTTGACTGAACATTTTTGTTTTGCTTTCGTCTCGAGTGTGATTCTCATTTATAGTTCGGGGTGATAGGCAACCAGGCGATCTGTATTTCAATATAAAAAAATTGACGGTGGAGTAGCATTTTAGATTTAAAAGCAACAAGTAAAACACCTAGAGAGCGTAGTCGTCTTCTTGTATATCTTCCTTTAAGACTTAATACCTATGTATGTACATTACAAATCAGGACTAATAAATAAATTTCTCTTCTTATATTTTTACATCACAAACTCGCTGAATCGACTGAATGTTTGCAACAATATTGTGGTAAATAGTGAATAAACGTGTAGTTTCATCGCTTTTGTTGTTGCCGTTGTGGTCAAACTTAGTTTTGTCCCAAAGAACTACTTCATCCCTACCTCAAGGATCCGTTTTGAGTGATAATAATTTTAATAAAATTTCGACTTTATTACCCAATAGAAATTTAAGCAAAATGCCTGAAAAACGTGTACCTCCTGTAATCAACAAATACGAGGACTTTGAATTGAAATTACCCGGGTAAGTGCAAATAAATTAATATAATTTAATTTTTGTTTTGTTTTCGCTATTGCCATGTAATCCATTGTCATGGGAATCATTATTTATTACGTGGTTTAAAATGAACTTGGCCATGATAATGTTGTAATTCAAAGCTGATAAGAGGACTTAACAGAAAAAAATGCATGTTGTAAAAAAATTATAGTAATTAATTAAAGTGAAAAAACAAAATATCTTAATATCCAGTGTGCATTAACTAATAATAACTTTAAAATACACAATGCTTAAATGAAACGGAAATGAATAGAATATTTAACAAATTCGGACAATAAGTCCAGTACTGCTAATCAAGTGATTTTGAAACGGCTGAAAGATAAATTCATAAAAGTTTTCAATTGTTATTATGACATTTAAATACAAATTCACCAATATTTTCAGTTAACTTTTCTCACTTTTTCGCTCGATTTGAAGAAGCTCGTTTTAAAATACAATGCAAAAAAAAACAAATGGAATTTTGTGATTTTTTGTGCCTCTCCTGAAATAAATATAACGTACATACACACATCCATACTTATAGTTTCAATTCCAAAACTTAACACAGGCATATTAATATTTTTTAACATACATGCATACTATACATAAAAAATTAGGCCATTTTTATTTAGTACTAGACATTTTTAAACACAAAAATTTATATTTATATCACGTGTTTATAAATCGATTATTATGGCATCTTGTAGGTATCATTTTCATAAGCACCACTCCACGGGTGTAACAAAACAAAATGGTTTAATTTAAAACAACAAAAAAAAAAAACAGCAAATCTTTCAATCTGGTGTGAAAAATATAAATGTATATAATATAATACATGAGGAAAATTTATTTTTATAACAAATTTAATGTATTTATCATTTTGAAAAGGGACTTTGATCAATCGGTCTGGAACAAAATGTATTTTCTTCAAGATGATTCTGAAATGTGTCTTAATGAAAAGATATCATTTATGCGATCTTTTGTTTTAACGATGAAAAATTAAATATTTATGTATGTAAATGCATATACACTTATGTACATATGTATGTATGTACGAGTATAGTAAATATACGTCTATCGCTTAATTTATAAAATCCAGCCGCATCTAAAAAAATAAATAGTTCTTTTAGTTTAAATAGTTATTTTTTTCAACAGAACATGTACCGTTTTATACAAAAGGTACTTTTTCATATAAAGGCAATTTGTGTAAAAAGTTACCTTTTATAAAAAATTATTTTTATTTGTAAAAAATATTTATAGAACATTGTAATGTTAAGTCAGCTTTGTTTTTCAACACATTTGAACTACCTTTAAACTGTTTTTAGTCCTTTAGGGACTATATTTAAAACGCGTGCATTGACTATTAGCTTTTTATCAAATGTTGTGCGATCTCTTTTTCGTAATCAAAATGTTGCAATGTTTTGTAAATGCCCCAAATTTTTCTCAGACCGGCTCAGCAATTCAAAAGAACCTTACATGCACATACACACATGCACACATACAATCATAGGCATCATAATAAAATAGCCAAAGCAGTTTCCAGACATTTGCTAATCGAGGTGAAATGAATACTTCCAGTTTTTTTTGATCAATTTAAAAACTAGTTTTGTGTCTAGTTAAAAAATATACTTATTTTTTAATTGATGCTTGTTAATTAAACAGTAGTAAATATTTATTTATGTATATAAATGGGCCCAAAAATTTTAAATGAAAATTCAGGTTTTTGTTATTGGTTCCTTTAACTCCTATAAGGAGCATTAAAAATTAATAATTTTTGCGATTTCATTTGCCATTGAAGAAAAAAGCATTGATATCTTCTAAAAGGTTACAAATTGATAAGAGAAATTTCTATTTTAACACTGATGAACTCGTTACTATTTCGTAAGGTGAAAATGCTCCAGTTTCTTGTGCGTATTCTAGCAATATTGTATTTTTTTTAATTTTCAGACCTTTAACATTTCATCTTTCATGAGAGAAATATATTTAGAACAACTACAAAAAAAATCCCATGGAGTTTTATTCCCGTCTAATGATTTTTTTGCATGCTCATATACGATATTGTTGTTAAAAGTGTTGAAACAACTTTTATGTGCTTTTCAAATTGAAAAAAGTTTGTATCACATGTGCATTCAATTCATTACAACTATTCATGTTTAACAATGTTTAACAAATTCATTTAGAATTTTAATAAATTTGAGTTCTTGAATTAATAAAAAAAAGAAAATGAAGAGAAACTACAAAATGTATGATAAAAATTTACTCGTTTAGTTTCTTGAACAAGAAGAAAACCTTGGCCGTCTTGTTAGATTATGATGGAACACTAGCTCCAATAGCCGATAATCCCAATAAAACCGTGATGCCCGTAGCCACTGAAGTGATCCTAAACAAACTTGCTAAACATCCCAAAATATTCCTGGCTATCATTTCCGGCAGAGGAATTCGTGATGTACAAGCTAGAGTGGCTATTAGTGGAATAACATACGCTGGCAATCATGGTATAGAAATTGAAGACCCCGATGGAAGCAGACACGACTACAAATTGCCTGCTGAGGTCGAACAGAACTATACAAAACTTGTTAAGGAATTGAGAGAAAATGTTGAAAAGAATAATGCCTGGGTAGAGGATAAGAAAGTGTCATTAACATACCATTATCGTGATACACCTGAACATATGAAAGAATCCCAGAAGCAAGTGGCAATTAGAATTATTGAATCATATGGCTTCAAAGCTAATCCGGCGCATGAAGCTATAGAAGCCAAACCACCAGTAAATTGGAACAAAGGTGAAGCTGCTGCATTCATACTGAAGCACAAATTTGGCGACAATTGGGCCGGTGAAATTAAGGTTATATTTGCCGGTGATGACACAACTGATGAGGATGCCATGAAAGTGAGTTTGTACATAATTTTCTAAGGTTTTTCTTCTTCTTATAATAACAAAATGTTTATTCGTTTCAAAAGAAACTCCAAGGTGTTGGAAAAACATTTAGAGTTTCCACTGATCCAGAAACTCAAACATTCGCCGATTTCCGTTTGGCTAGTCAAGCTTTAGTAACCGACCTATTGAAGTGGATATCTACTGGGTACGGAGTATAAATTATTTATTTATTAGTCAAATATTTTATATACAGACATACAAAATCATGGCCATATAAATATGTATAGTATATATTGTATATTATTAAAGTTTATTAGATCTTAAGTTTTAACAAATAAATATTTATTATTTGCTAAGTATATTTTAGTTCAGCTGTATTATTGTTAACCAAAAGAACATATTTTTCTTGGTTGAGCTCAAGTTGAAATCCTATCAGACTCCATTGGAGAATGACGTTTATTTAGTTTTTTGGATGTGTTTTATGATTGGAAATGACAGGAAAAATATATTTGATTACTAGTTGAGGTAAGGATGACGCCACAAACTTCATCATCACCAGTGTCTACCACTTGGGCAGGTTTTGTTTAACTGTTTTTTATTCTTCATTAGTCATATTGTTTTATTACATACATATTTATTATATTTTGTATTCAAATTGCAAATGCACCAAACCTGTACCTTTAAAAACAAAAATAATAAATGTGGACATTTCTGCGATTTGTGTTTAATATATAAATTAACGTTTGCAAAAAACTAACGATTTTCAAAAAATTTTAACTATTATTCGCAACATAGTGGAATACCCCGTGTGAGTAAAACACCGGCGCTCAATTGATAAAAGAAATGTTATCTGGAATGCTTGTTGTATAATGTTTTATGAGCATTAATGACAAAGAAAAACACTTTATTATGCAGCTTTAAGTACTTAACTATTACTAACTATTATTAAACAAATAGGTTTTACTGAAGCGTGTGGAACGAATTTTGAAAAAAAAACAAGTTTCATGCAGTGGCTACAATCGGTTCAACTTCTGGTCTTCAATATCAGCATAATTCGGTGTAGAAATCTACCTTAAATATAGAGCTGAGCTGCCCGAATAGTTATGTCACCACAGCTCAGAATTTGGCTTCTTTTCTTCTGTCAAAGTCTCAAAATCAGGATAGTTGGCCGCATTCAAAGTTGGAATGCATATGTAATTTTTTCGAATTTTAACTGCAAGGAGTTGGACAAATATGTGAAATATTTTCGTACCTGTCATAAGACCCAACATAATGGTGCTCATCGCTCTGGGTGAATAAAGCTATTCACTACAGTCCCCTTCTCCCGTTCCAGAGGAAGACACGGGGTCAGGATCACATGTACCCCTGACATGGTAGCAAAATCTGTATAAGCTGCAGAACCATGTACAGGCACCTTGCTAAAGTGCTGGAGCTATCTAGCCTTCTACCACCCCAACGGTCCAGCAATAAGAAGTCCCAGTCACTAATCGCAACCGTCAGGACATCCCTGTCGAAGAGCAACAGCACATAGAGATATATGGATCACTTTTACCATATTGCAGACACACTCGACCGATTCATAACTCTTCCCTCTTATCTTTGGATTTTAACCACAGCCACCACGTGATCCCCAAAGGTGCCTAATCAATAACCAGTCTAGGAGAAGTCCTAGACAGACTGTAAGAAAATTTGCACGAACTCGATTTCTGCGTCATCAGACTCTTCGCCGAATCTTTATTTATCAAACCATTAAAGTTAAACATTCTCAAACAAGCTTGATTTGTGACTGAATGCATCCATGTGTGCACATCTGGCTGACTGCAACTCTTCATTTGTTGTCACCAGTCACCACTTTAACGAGTTCGCTATATCGATATGAATGAATTTGAGGCAGGTAAATGTATGAATGCATACATACATACATACATACATGTTGCTTTCAACTCTCGCTTTTTCATTTTGTTCAATGTCACATATAATATTACCATTATATTCGCACTTTTGTGCATTTAAATATTTGAACATTTTACTTTTTTAATACTTTGCATACTGATGATTTGTAACCATTACATCGTTTAGGAACATTTACATACATATATGCATTACATCATTCATAATAAAGCGAACAATGGCGGAAGAGCATATTTTATTGCAAAATTTTTTAGATTTGTGCTAACAAGGTAACTCCAGGTCCGAAATTGCTGTAAACATTATTAAAAAAAATAGAAACGACTTACTGTCTTGCAAAAAGAAACACGAGTGTTTGTTAAATGGTTCAAACAAAAAGCCATTTTTTACTTTAATAAAAAATTAAGATAAATAAGTGAATATAGAAATATATTAAATTATAAGAAAAATCGTTTACTGATCTTTCTGCGTATTGTATTCATTTTGTATATAAATTTTTTTGGACGCTTTTTCTTGCGTATTAACTGCAACAGTGATGCTAATGGCAACAAAATACATTGTTAAAAGGTTGCATTTAGGAATACTCTGCAACGTATTACTACAAAGCAACATGCGTTTAGGAAGTCAGTCTTTTCTACAAAGCTTATTCTTCCTATTTGCATTCAATGTGCACTGCTATCTTATTTGATTTTGAACAGCTGTTCAATTAAGCAAACAAAAACTTCACTGATAGCAGTGAATGGAAATTTTATGTGAACATACATTTCACATTTTATTCACGTTAGGGGTCGAACAATAAACATATATGTATGTATGTAAAACATTGTGAACATCTACAACATCTTGCAATGACCAGTCGATGTTAAAGTTATTATAAATGATTCGGACTTTCTTCACTTGCGGATCATATGATCTGGATATTGTTGACTTCTTTGTTCTACTGGGTACATATTATAGTATTAGGGGTTTTTCAAGACCCTGCCCATCATCCAAATCGTTGTTGTTAGGATGCAGAGCTCACTGTATTATGCTGGAAAATTAATATATGTATCTACAAGGTGCCTCTGATTATTATGCATTTTCAGCGGATATTGCCATAATGCAGACAGTTTTTTATTAAAAATAATTGCAGATATAAATGCAGATGTAATGAGATGCTGCTCCATGTACTTAGTTTAAAGTTCAGTTCTGATGATCAATCCAGGGTTTGAGGAGCGAATTTTAAGTCAACGAAACCCTGCCACATTAATGCAAAATCTTTACTTATTTATTGGTTCAATAGGAATTTCTTAGATTAAAAAAACTCAAGATAATAATTATCTTAATTTATTAATGATAATTTCAAAATTTTCTAAAAATTAAATTTGGCTGAATATAATTATATACATATTTATGTATGCGTGTATGTGTGCTTGAATACATACTTATACTTATATATGTTCAGATGATGCTGTACCCTTTTCTATTATCTTAGATATTTTAATAGTTTATGAGGTTTCTGAAAGATTTTCTGTTAAGATAAATGATTAGGAGTAAAAATACAGAAAAATATGGAAAAAATTCCAAAACAATACAGGAAAAGAAATTAAATTTTTCCAAGTGGAAAAATAAACACAATTTATAAATCTACATACCTATATGTATAGATCACTTATGTATATACAGTGGAGGCTCATAAAAGTTAAGACGCGCAAAAGTTAAGAATACGGAAAAGTTAAGCAGCTTTCTGTCACCATACGGAACTCTAAAAAGTTAAGTGCTTCTTAACTTTTTTGAGAAATTTTTGTTTTTATTTAATTTTTCTATTTTTAACATCATTTTGAATTCTTATACATATGTCGATTGTCGCATTAATATATGTAGTACTATATAAGTTCATGGGTAGCATAAAAAAATTCAACACACTCGTCAGTTACATTCGTACGTAATGTTTCATACTTTTTTTGCATCAGTTATTAGTTTTCTTTTGATCGTAACAATGTCAGCAGCACGTAAGCAAAAAAGGTTATTAGTTGCCGAAAAATGCAAGATTTTAAAAAAATTAGACGAAGGCGTTTTTGGCTAATCGATTGGCCATGGATTTTCATGATTCTGAATCTTCAATTTCTAAAATTAAAAGAAATAAAGCAAACATTTATGCTGCAGTGTCAGGTACATGTGACGAAATGGTTCTTATATCAACGTGAAAGAAACTGTCCACTAAGTGATCCTATTTTAAAAGCTAAAAATTAATAAATTTGCATACATACATATATACATGTGTATTAAATACACATTAATAATATATACAATGTATAAATACACGTATAAACACATGCATTTTTCATATCACGGAAAAGTTAAGAATTCGGAAAAGTTAAGCACCCCTATAACAAACTACTTAACTTTTTCGAGCCTCTACTGTACCATGTATGGATGTATATAAACATACTGCTCGATCATACTGCGAGATCAATGTATTATTCTTTCCGTATGTTGTTTTTGAAAACGAGTGTGTATTGTAGAAAATTTGAAAATTTGTTTGTGTCCATCCATCCAAATACACTTAAATCTAGACAATGAAAAGTGCGCACAGAGAGATTTTTTTCAAATTAGAATTCCTCTCAGTATCTTAAAAAAAGAGATAAATATACGCCAACGCCAACAGTTTTTATTAAAAAAGCAGAGGCTGTTTAGGATATTTTTTAAAAATTTACGGACAGTATTATAAAAGTTGTCAACATATTAAAAGGTGCGCCACCCATTGTTATTAGAAAGTTGTAGAAAAAATAAAAGAAAAAGCAAACAAAATGGCTGAACAAAAGAAGGCCCCTTTGTTAAAAAAAGAAGAGGATTTTGTTAAAGCTCTTGATGGGTGAGTAGGAGTCGAAAAAAATCCAATCTTTTTTTTTGCAACTTTAAATGGGTGATTCATTTTGCACAATACAGTTTTATCAAACCTGAGGATCAAGTTGCCCTCTTGTTGGATTATGATGGCACCTTGGCTCCCTTAACCGAAGAATTGTCAGTTATGCCTAAGGATACTGAAATCAATATTAAAAAATTGGCTGCCAATGACAAGGTCTTCATGTGTGTCTTCTCTGGCCGCGAATTAAGTGAAATCAAAAATCACTTGAAATTTCCCAATGTTACATATGCCGGTAACCATGGTCTTGAAGTTGAGTACCCTTCGGGCAAAAAGTTCAAAATTGAAATGCCTGAGGAATTGTTGGAAAAACACAATAAATTGGTGGCCGAATTAAAGGAAAAGGTATTGTAAAAAGCAACCTGTTATTTTTAGAGCAAATAATCTTCTAACGACCTCATTTCCACTTTTTTATACCCATTTCGAAATATGTAGGTTGTCTGTTCTGGTGCCTGGGTTGAAGATAAGAAAATATCCGTTACATACCACTACAAAGGGGTTAATGATAAATTGAAGGCGAAATTGATTGAAACCGCCAAGGGCTTGATTCAAGGTCATGGCTTCCAATTGATTGAAACTCCTTATGCCTTGGAAGGCAAACCACGTGTCAACTGGGATAAGGGTAAGTCATTTAAAAGTCACTTTCAAAACAAAAATTAAAAATTATTTCTGTACAATTTTTTTAATACGCAACAAAGTATTTAATGCAATAAGTAGTTAAAAATCAAGAGACTATAAATTTTTTAGTGGGATAAAGAATTTGTATTTTTATATTTGATAGACATAATTTTTTTGGCTTAATTTTTAATATAAAGAAATAAATTTTTAAAAATGAATAACATTTCTAGTCATTTTCGTGTGCGTTGGCGTTTTGTTAAAAGTTGAGCCAAAAAATTAAATATGTACATATATATATATATATATATATATATATATATATATATATATACATACATATATACATACGTACATACATACACACATATACATGTATTTTATGTATGTTTATCAGAAAAATGAAAACAATAATACAAACTTAATATAAAAGGATCGACGATCTACCTTGTGGACTAAAAGTGTGCTCAACGTTGTCATTATTGAAGAAAATTCATTTTTTCAAAAGTTGCATTTCCTTTCATACGAGTAGAACGAAATTGAATATTTAAAAACATCTTCATGACTCATGACGTCTTCGTTTAATATTTTTACGAGATAAATCTTACGAGTACATCTACAATGTGGGCAAACAAAATTTTCTTAATAGTTCCTACACATATGGGTCAATGGCTTCAGACGCTAAATGAATGCAGTGTACATTTGTGTGTGTGTAACTAGTACCAACATGCACAGAAATCGAAAATACATATTATATTTATAAATAATATTATGTCGAAAAGTGGTGAATTCCTAAGATAAATTATATCTTCAACGCAAACATAATTATGATAAATGCACAAGTGCCACCTGCACGTGCACTTGAGCTGCACGGAGATATTTCATGTTTGCAGTCCGGCCAAAGACACTCTATTAGGATCTACGTGCATACATACATATGTATGTATGTACATCTGTATATGTATATCGAAGCAAAAATTTGGCCGAATTGCAAAAAATCTGTCGAAAGCAAAGACGAATTTTGTTTGTTTATAAATAGTTTTGAAATTGATAACTTCATTAAAATAAATTGCAAAAAAGAAACTGTAGATCAAAGCACTGATGAATGCAAAAAAAATTTTGCAAGACTGCCAAAAGTCAAACAAAAAATCGTGTAGGACACTTTTTGTTGATTGTCAGTCGAATTTTGGGTTATGATCATACATAATAGTTCGGATATCGCAGATTTTCTAAACAACATAAAAACTTTCCCTTTCTATTAGTCTTATATAAAATCCAATAAGTAAAAAAATTTCGACTCAAAGTTGATTTGAAAAACATATATATTATTTTCCCGTCACATCGTATAATGGAAGATAAAGCAAAAAAAAAAAAAAACAATCTAAATCCTGTGTAGACTTTCTACAAAAAGTAAAAAACCTTTTCAAGATCACGGCAATATAAAATATTCTGGTAATATTGTTTATCTTTAACTTGCAGCATTGTTTTACTTTTATTCGGATTGATTTAGTTCTTAGTATGCAATCAGTTATTTCAGAATTGTCATTGAAACTGCAGGTTAATCCCATGTTTTTAATAATCACTTAACTAATCTTTGAAGGGTATTTTTGAGCAATATTTTTTTAGTGTTGTTTGCTAACCTGTGATTGAAATTTAAGTCCTACTAGAGTATGTAAATTGCTTGCTGAAGAAAACATTTGTCTTATTTTTGAATTATTTCGTTTGTTTTAATTGCAACATTTAATTCAGTGGCCGAAATTAAAATTAAAAAAGTTTTCCAAAAATTATTTTATTTATAACAATCAAGCTTGACAATGAATATTTTGAATACAAATCACAAATGTTTGTTTGGTGTATTACGACCAAGCGCTTGTAGCGATTTTAAATTTTATGATAATTAATCGATTTCAATAACACATACATACATATGTACCTTCTGCACTAAATTTCGATAACAGCGAAAATTATTCTGAACTGTGTTGCCAGTAAACATGAAGAGCAATAACTTCAGTTGAGAATAATAATAAGTAATTTTTTAAAGGAAATTCTGAAGCATGGGTTTCTCAAATAAGACGACATTTTTTTCAAATATGTTTCTAATATAAATCTTAACATTATGTTGTTTTAAATATATGCAATTGAAAAAAAATGCTATTTATTTATAATTTCTTCTAATTTCTTATGGTATTTCAAATGTTTTAAAGAAAATACACCTATCCGTCGATTTACACGATAGATACGTTCCTAAGAAAGTCGTGTAAATCGAAATTTTAAATTTTTGTATGAAAAATCGTGTAAATCGAAAATAAAGGCAGATTCGCGTAATAAATTAATTTTATTAAGAAATTATATATGTATTTCAACTTAGTTTTTTAAAATATCAGAATTAATGCTATTCATAAAAAAATTAATGTAATTCATATCATATATTGTACATATGTATTTAATTTATTCGTCGTCGTTAGATAATATTTCTGCAGTTTCCTTTTCTGCTTCTGATGAATTAGAGACTGTTTCAGGTCGTTTCGATATGCAAGTGATGTTTGTAATTAAGAGCGATTTGTTGCTTAACTCATTATAAACCTCTTTATAAACATATTGTGCTAAGCCTTAGGTAATATGTCTTTGGAATGCGATTGCCCTTTCAACATTCGGATCATTTTTTATAAAATGATTTGCCAATTTCCTGCCCATTTCTAAACCTTCAGTTATAAAATCTGAACTGACTCGAAAGTCCTATTAGAGACAAAAATATTCAATAAAACACAAAAAAAATCTTGTAAATCGAGGTATTTCATAAATCTCTCAATTTACACGAAAACCAAAATAATCGTGTAAAAGTGAAATCGTGTAAAAAAAGTATCGTGTAAATCGAGGGATAAGTGTATATATGAAATACAACCGACTTCAGAAAAGGAAAGGTTACACATAACTATTCGGTATTGCTTTTTGTTTTTTATGATCAGCGTAGACTGTAATATGGTGGAGAGTGTTTTTAAAATTAGTGTTCAGGCCGTCCTCAAAAAATTTAACAAAGAATTTAACCAACTCCAAAAATAGCATTTTAAAAGTTTGAAATAAATTAAATACGGTTATATTAGTCATCTGTGGTGGCGTAGTGTAGTGGTCAAAGTGCTTGCCCCCTTAATATTTCACAATAATTTTTGTGCGGCTGAAACGTTCCGAACAAACTATGGCTTCGCAAGATCTTGATCTGACTTAAATGTCTTAAGAATATGAACTGATTCGTAAATCTACTAGGACCTTGTACTAGACTCGTAGTGCGAAGGTCCCAGGTTCGAATCCTGCCGCAGAACTCTGGCAGTTGTGTTTGATAGTTAAAGGGAGCGCACAACAAGCCTTCACTGGCTTAAGTGTATGTCGTATGACATGGGCTTATCACACCCCTCCAATCAACCTAACCTAACCTAACCTAACCTAAGATTTTTTCAAAATAAAAAACTTCTGAAACAATTAATTATTATTCAATTAATTAATATAATTTTTCGACCTTTATGTTTAAGTATAAATGCTATTTATTAATTGAGCTTTAGGGCTCCTTATAGAAAACAAACATATATATTTTATTCAATATTTCGACACTTCTTCTTGGAGGCGTCGAAATAATGAATACAATGAATTTGTTTGTTTTTTTTTTTTTTGAAAGACCTAAAGCTCGATTGATAAATAACATATGTATATAATTAATATTAATTAAAACTGACCTTCGTAGACTAGTAGGTAGTGTACTAGACTCGTAGTGCGAAGGTCCCATGTTCGAATCCTTTCACTGGATTTAAGTGTATGTCGTATGACATGGACTATCACACCCCTCCAATCAACCTAACCTAACCTAATATTAATTAAAACTTTTTTGTTTGGTATACTCTCCAAAATAATGATTTTAAAAGATTTTTTTATTTATTTTTAAAATAAAAAAGTGCTTTTTAAAAAACTCCAGAAACTAAAGTCATTCGATTTTATAGATTCGGTAATTTTTCCAAATTTGGAAATAAAGAGAATCCGTTTATTCATGTATTAAAACCGTATATTTTCGATCTTTAAAGCTGTGGCGAATACCACAAATTTTATATACATCGGTTAATTGATTCGAAAATTTTGAATTAATCTGAAGATATTTTATATACATCGGTTAATTGATTCAAAAATTTTTAATTAATCTGAAGATATATTCCAAGATTAAAAAAAAATTAAATAAGAAAATATTCTCTTCCAATCAGTGGTCTTTTTTGACGTTTGAAAAATCAGAATATAATAAATAAAATAAATGGAAACTAAACAAATTTACTCGTATACTATTGACATACATATTCGTATTGAAGAATAATTTTCTTTTAGACGCTTCAAAAAACACAGCTTTAAAAAAGTCAGCAAAAAATACTATTTTGGAAACTCGTTCAATATATTAATCTTTAAAAAATATTAAATTTGTTTGGAAATGGTAAAATGAAAAGCGCCCCATTGTTTTTGAGATCCAAAAGGTTTTTAATTTAATTTTTGGCGTTTGTAATTCATGTGCATTTGAATTTTTTTCAAAAGCCATCACACAATCAACAAGAAATTTATGCATTTTTCTTTCTATTCTACGCTTTTCAGACGGCACCAATAATTTTTGTTCTAATATTAAAAAAAGAGAAAAAACAAATCTGATCATATTGTACATACATTTATTATGTGGTTGTCAGAATTTTTGGAACTTAGTGTACATATATGTATGTATATATGTATGTGTGTACATATATGTATGTATATTTACATAAATACATATATGTATATGCAAATAAATACATATTTATTATGTACGTATGTATATACACATGCATACATAAATACATATTTTTAAACTAATACATAATTACAAATGTGTGTTCCTTATGTTTATCGTTGGCTGAAATAAACAAACAATAAATAAAATATATTTTATATATTTGTATTGTTTTGTTTCTTTTAATAATTTTAAGAAATGTTTTTTCCACTACTCGTACATAAGTATGTACGTATATGACAAAATATGTATGTATGTACTAGTATATGTGTGCCCCTCATAAAATAAGCACTAATTCCCTATTTCGTAGGTACCACACGAAAAATTTTGGACTTTATAAGTTTACGAAATTTTAGTGATATCTATACATATTTTATATGCATATTACATGCATAAATACATATGCATATGCATAAATACAATGTCGTGCAACAAGCAAAACAAAATGAGGACCATTTGTTAAAAATACAGACTAGGCATGGTAACAACATGAAACGCATATTGTAGTTATTAAATTGTAAATTGGGCGGTGCAATCACCGTACATGGCATATCTCTTTGAGATTTCTAAGAAGAGGATTTCGCAAAAAACGGATTTAAAATCATAAAGTCCCCTTTTCAAAACTCTTCAAACTTTCTTTAATCTGTACTTAATATTGAGATTAATTTCATGCCGCGTAGATGTGTGAAAGTAATAGAAAATAAAGAATCGTGTACGAAAAATCGTGGCAATAAGGACTTAATCACTCATTTGTGCAACTTTTCAAGAAGTTATTTACAGAGTAATTAATTTTTGTTTGTCTTTTCTTGATGTATAATTTCATTTGGCACAATAACTGTTGAAATTACGCATGATAGTCTGTGAAATATAAAATAGTTTAGTCATATTATAAAAGCGTACGGAATGTGTATAATACCCTGCGTTAAAGAGCGAATTCGTTTTTAAAAATCAACTTCAAAATTTAAAAATGCTTTCCTGTAAAACTATAAAATCCGACTTAAGCACTCTTTCCTTATTGGCATAGATATTGTGAAAAATATTGGATCTTTAAATCATACAAGGATTTCGTTGCCTTTTTTGCACGACTGTATAAGTTAATCTATATATCGAGCCTTTGCTGCAATAACACAATAATTCAAAAAAGGTTGTTTTGCAGAAATCAAGCTTAAAGTTTTGAATTTACACACAACTTAATGGTAAAATAAAATTTGGTTCTTTTCTCAAGAGCTGAGTATACAAAATATTTTTATGAAACTTTTACAAATATAAAAAATATAAAAAACGACAAGGCGAATAATTTCGTAATATAACCTTAAAAAATTCAAACTTTGAGTTACTACGGTATTGCACCAAAGGATCGATATGTACATATGTACATATGCGTACACATGTAGCACATGTTACATGGTGGGAAAATTGTTAGCCCATATTCTTATTAAAATTAATTGAAGTGTTTAATAATAAATTTAATAATATGTACTATACATATGTGCTAACAATTCTAAATATACTTACATACATACATACATACATATGTATATAGAGGTATGATTCTGTTCAAAAGATTTCAATGTTCCATTCCAAAAACACCTACAGACATACAAACATAATTCAATTTATATATATTGCAATAAGTTCTAAAGGCAATTACTGGTGAGACAAAATTAAATGATAAAAGTCATGGTCAGTCGGATTGCTTGCTTTTAAATAATTTAATAAATTGGCCCATATTTGAGAAATGCCCCTTCGTTGCAATAGATACGATTATGGTAATTCTGTTTCTTCATTTATTATTTATTGTTTGTTCCTCAACATCAACAAAAGCAAGTATTCTAATGCATATGTATGTGTGTATGTATATGTATATTAACATCTCCCAACCACATGTCAACAATTAAAACTAGAAGCATATAAAAATTAAACAGATCTAATTAAAGATTATTTTTTGAAAAATAGCTTTTAGTTGTTATTTCTGTAATTTTTGTTTAAGCTTTATGTCTTTTTTCAAACAAATATTAATTTCATATTTATTATTTCGCTAATTTTTGGCAAGCATGGTCAGGAAATACAAATGTTTCAAAATATCGAGCCTTCACAGCGAAAAAATTTAAGTGACAAATATATAATTTTACAGGAGAAGCTTTTTTATCAACTCTCTATGCATTAAGTTGAAGAGGTACTGTAATTTGATTTAATTGTAAGTTTCTTATTCCACGATATGTTATAATTATACGTGTATAGTATTAGAAATGTTTATATTTACCGTGTGCAACCATTTATTGTTTACGTTTATTATCACTATTTAGTATTCCGAAAATTCGA
This sequence comes from Germaria angustata, assembly GCA_963681545.1. Lineage (NCBI taxonomy): Eukaryota > Metazoa > Arthropoda > Insecta > Diptera > Tachinidae > Germaria > Germaria angustata. The sequence continues at coordinate 15,035,634 of OY812999.1, read as the reverse complement.
AAATCGAACGTACACAAAAAAATTATTTTTCAAAATTGCCCATATACACTTCGGAGACCAATCCCGAATGTTTTGTGGGTGCATTATATATTATTATATAACTTCTTATATATCCTAAAGCACGACCGATTTTAATAAAAAATACACTTTCCACTAAAGCCCATTAACGACTAATAAGCACAAAAAGAAAATCGAAAAATTATATATCATTTGATGAGAATATGGCTTCGAAATGTTTTGAATTTTGCTATTTATATATAGATTATTTTTTTAACAGATGATTTCAATAGGTTCCTGTTTTTTTTGATAAGAAATAGTAAAAAATAAAATTGTATTTAAGTTCATGTTCGCAATGTTAAGAAAACTGATTTTTTGGAAGTATTTCAAAATGCTATTCGGCCCTTACCGCCATGAAAACGCAACTGACATTTTCGGCTTTACTTTTTCACCGCAATCTATAATTCACTATCATTAAAATTAGTTCTGAAAATTTGTCAACCATTAAAAGTGGAATCAGAATCTTACAGGTGCATAGGCAGTTAATAAAAGAGTTTCTCCTGTATAATTGTGTGCTTATCACTCAATAATGATAATCATTCTTGCCTGTCACTTACGTTTCTTTTTTTGTTTGTTAAGGCTCGATATACTTAAGTTATACATCTAAGTATGTCCATACGAAAAGCATCATTATACTAAATGTACATACATTATTTATATAATTTGCTTATTTGTTTGTTTTTATTGATATTTTTCGAGTGACACAAGTCGGACTAGAAGTTGGGAGATTTATTTTATGAATAATTGTTCGCTTAGGTTAAGAGCTGTTTAGGTTTTGGGTTCAACTGAAGCGGTAACTTAACATGGTTTTTTTCGAAAAGTTAATTTTCGAAATATTTGATAAAAAATTTCATTTCATTGAATCAATTCATATTCATTTAATTCATATTCAGAATACTGGAAATGTTGTTTCAATTGGTTGATCAAAAGAATTTGAGAATAGCTTTCTAGCATCTCGACACGACGAAATCGGTTAGAAATTCCATATTCGAAAATTCCGTAAAGAAAAATCGCACAAGTCTGTAAAAGTAATTTAAATAATATTTATTGAAAATCATTCAGGATATTATTGCAATTAATTTGATGTAATGTACAAAGGCATAAACACACTCTTAAGCCAACAACAAATAATAATTTTTTCCGACGAAGTAAAAAATGAAATAAGAACGAATTAATGCTACCTTGAAATAAATAAAAGTGTCGTTCCTTAAGAATGACTTTTTCGCTGGGTAATGAAAGGACAGCGAATATATCGTGGCATTTTTATACATGTACATACATACCCAAGTATATAACCTAAAATGGAATCTAGTACGTCATAAATTTTATTAAGATATTAAAAATGAAAATTCTGTACTTAAAATTTTAAACATCGAGTATTTGAGCAAGTATAAGTCTAGTTTTTTCAACATATTCTAAATAAAAAAGTATTAATTTCTTTGCAGGAGAGGGCGTCAAGATGATTTTGGAAAAACATTTCAATGCCGATTGGGCCAAAAATTTGAAGATCATTTACTGCGGCGATGATACCACTGATGAAGATGCCATGAAAGTACTTTTCGGCATTGGCAAAACATTTAGAGTCTCTGAACTGCCCACATTGAAGACATATGCCAATTATCAAATTAAGACCGTTGAAGAAGTTGGCTGGCTGTTGAAGGCTATTCAAAATCACTACGAAAAGAAGAAGAACTAATACATATTTATTTTAATATAATAGTTTTGGATAATATTTGGATAATTATTTGCTCACCCTTGTATGGTGACAAATAATTTTTCTTACATATACATACATACATATAAAAAAACCAAAAAAAAAACATAGGAATTGCTTTTATTATAATTAACAAAAACAATAAATTAATAAATAAATTAAGTGGGGTAAAAACAATAACTGCATGCGACGTTCATATCAACAGGAAAATCAAATTATTTAAAAACATAATTTTAACTTAAGAAACTGCTTATTCAAATCAAATAATCTAAATTTCCATATTCACTCGTTTTTTACATTTAGAAAATTTACTTATAACAACTAAATCCAAAAAAAGTTTCTAATTTAATGTGGACCGTTAATTTCAAAATTAGTATAAGAACTTTCATTGAAAATCTGAAGTCAGCCATTCAAAGCTAACAGAAAACAACAAAATGCATACATAAATGACTATGAATTAAATAATTAGAAATTTCATATAATAGAGTAAATGTTGTATATAAAGTTATCGTAAATGAGAAATTATGTAACTTCTTTTTAATTTTAATTTTGCAGGAAAAAGCGTAAAAACTCTTGAAGTGATAGTAGTTGGATGCTTTTGATGTAATTCTGAATAATACAGAAAAGTCCAAGATACTATTTTTTGAAAATCAATTGTTAATTTTTATTTTTTTATCTGAAGTAGTTGATATTTAAGAAATTGTATTTGCAGTAATAATTCTTTGATGTTTTCGCGCGGGAATAAAAGTTAAAGAGAAATCAAAATGATATCTGAGGTTAATTTTTCACTAGATGTGCCCGCTTAGATATCAATTTGTAATTCTTAAGCTGCAATAAGAATTCAATATTTACACATTACAAATTAAAAGTATTACCTTTACAATATTATTGAAATTGTGAATTTTTTCGCCATTTTGTTCAGAAATTTGAAAACATACAAAAGTAGGAGATGAATTTATATGAAATTTTAGGTGAAGACTCTGTAGCACCATGTTAAGAATTTGTTTACAGGGATAAAGTATTGCATTTCTAAGAAGAGATGGAGATGAAAATAGGCAATGTTAATAATATTAATATTAAATACTTGTTGCTCCTTAATAGTTCAAATCAAGTTCCTAATAGGCACAACTGGTAAAAAAATATACTCCAGAAATCATATTATTTTCCCTTCAAAAAAAGTTAAAATCAATACATACAAACATATGTATGTAAGTACTTGGATATAATTTTAAAATTTACTTTCCGACCTAAAAACTAAAAAAAAAATATATATATATATATATATATATACATATATTTCTGCAAAAAGGAATATTTAGAAACCATTTCTCCTCAAATAAATAAATACAATTATGTCCCAAAAATATAAAAATCAAAAATTTTAAAACCATACTGTCACCTTCAGTTGCAAAGTATCAAATATAATAAATTGCATAAAAGAGAGGTAAAACTTTCTAAAATCATGCTTACAGTACATTTTGAATATGTACATACATATGTACGTTCATAACAAAACGGCGAATAAAAACGAACTATCTGTATTTTTTTAGAGCGACGTATTTTTGCTAATATCGTTTTTGAAAAAAAATATTTGACATGCTTGCCCTCACTCCACTTGAAAAATTTTGGTTATATTCAGTCCCTGATATGCAGTGTAATTGCAATAGAACTAACTTTTCCATCTCTGGTGCTCTTTGACGTATGATAGTGTTACCAGTAATCCAGTTAAGTAACAGTTCGCTAGTGGCAATACTGTACATAAAGTAAACAACGGGCCATCGACAGATCATCAATTTTCTAAAACATTAATTTTAATACATATATAAATATATTTCTGAGTTAATATGGACGCCAAACTAGACGTGAGTTACATGCAATTAACATTTAACAGCTATTGAATTGATGAATTTCCAAACATTAATTGCATATACAGATGGATGATTACTCTAACGCGAGTTTGGAAGGCGACATGTCAGTACCAGGAGCTGCACGCTCAAATGCACCAATAGGAGCACCCGACTTTAATACTTTAGATGAACCTATTAAGGAGACAATTGTGAGTACATTTGCATATAGTTTTATTGTTTATTTTGAATAAAGAGAAGAGAATAATATCCACAGTTGCGTGACATTCGTGCAGTAGGTGTAAAATTTTACCATGTCTTGTATCCCAAAGAAAAATCTACCCTCTTAAAAGACTGTAAGTAGAAAATTAGTTTCTTTCAGAAAACAAAATAGTTATATCTATATCAAAACTTTCAGGGGATCTTTGGGGTCCTCTAGTGTTGTGTACATTTATGGCCACAATTTTACAGGGCTCTGCTGACACACAATATGATGGTGGCCCCGAATTTGCGCAAGTATTTGTAATAGTGTGGATAGGTGCGGTTATTGTTACACTAAATTCGAAGCTTTTAGGAGGCAATATGTACGTAATAAGTGTAATTGTTAATAAGTCCTTTAATAGAGTGTTATGGTTTTTTTTTCAGTTCATTCTTTCAGTCTGTGTGTGTTTTGGGCTACTGTTTAACTCCAGTGGCTCTCGCATTAATAATTTGCCGAATTATTTTATTGTCAACCCAAACTAAATTACTTTTCTTTTTACGTCTTTTAACAACAACGATAGGATTTTCCTGGGCAACGTATGGTAAGAAATAAAAATAATAATGAAAATTGAATTTATATTATTTTACATACTTTTTAGCGTCGTTCATATTTTTGGGTAATAGTCAGCCACCAAATCGCAAGCCTTTAGCAGTTTATCCAATATTTTTATTTTTCTTTATTATATCGTGGCTAGTGATATCAAATAATTAATTTTATTGCATCTAATTAACAACTAATTATAAAAATAAAAAACCAGACAAGTTGTCAAAAAAAAAAAACTATATAAATTCATACCTTTTGTAAAGAATCGGAACTCAAGGTTAGGTTACATCGTGGGTTGTTGCGAAGATGTTCTTGAATTGATCTTCATTCGGTCAAATTTGGTTTGCTTTATTATAATTTTTTATGTTATTTTGTTTAGCTGATTTGGCCTAACGAGATTGTATGACAATAAAACTGCAAAGTTTTTTATTCCATATTTCCCGACGTTTCGTGAATTTTTTGTTCACTTTATCCAGAGATTCGTAATTGAGAGTTATTATGTTACATTAAGAAAGTTTTTTTTTGTTATTTATAAAACTAATTAATAATTTCTTATTTTATAAAAACAAAATACATTTATTGCACAGAAACTTTTGAAAAGCTTTTTTATTCACAAAAGCATCTTATTAAATAAAATTTTTTGTTGCACGTATACATTTTTAAATAATATTCATATCCAATATTATCATTATACCGGTACTATCGTATAATCTGAACAAACTATTGCTGTGTTTAAAGACTCGAACAAATTTGATTTGTTTATATATCACTTCCTATAAATCGAAAATTAAGTATATTTAGTCTGGGTCAAGTTTGATTAGTTGAATTTATCACTTCAGATTAATAGCTTTTTTCATGTATTTTTATTAAAAAATATCTCTATAAAAATGCTGTCTCTAAACATAAACAAAAACAAAAAAGCTAAAAAACCAATGGTATCAAGCGATAAGGAATAATAATAAAGAAAAAGGTACATATATGAGTACTTTTGAGAAAATACGTTCCCGATTTTAAGAAGTTGCATAGAAATCATAGATATGATAACAGAAAGAAATATGGTGTTGGCATTTATTTATGTTTTAAGAACCATATTATTAGTTTTAACATAAAATGCTACATTTATAATTCGTTTCATAACTCTATGTATGTATATATATAATAATATACATACTTATGTGTATTGTATATGAACAGATTAAGGTACAAAATATTTTATGTAAATATTGCTGGTTTTATTTAAACATGTTCTACATCCAGGCTGTTCGAATTTGATGAAATTTCTAATGACATTTGAGAGCGTACGCCGTCACCCCTTGGATTGCGATAAGTTAATGAATTTGCTCTTGCTTTGCGGCCCATAAAATGGCGTTCAACCCATTTAAGCATCGTATAAACCGAATCCGTGGAGGGCAAACGATGATCAGCAGCAGTTTTTACAATATCCGAAGAAGTGACGCGGAATGTTCTGGCCATACCTTTCAAAGCAACCATCGCGTCTTCGTCTGTCAAATCATCGCCAACGTAGATAATTTTTATTCTTTCACTCCAGTCAACGCCAAATGAAGTACGAAGTATATAAATAGAGGCACGACCTTTATTCCATTGTACAGGTGGTCGGGCTTCTAAGGCGCAATGAGCTTCAGTAGGCTTAAATCCATATTTTATTATAAGACTTCTTGCCTTTTCAATCATGGCAGGTCTGAGTTGTGTAGGAGTTTCACGATAGTGAAAAGTTAATAAGGCACCCTTATTTTCAACCCATGCACCATCTCGACAAACCTTTTGTTTGGATATAAAAAAACGTTTTAATTGATGTACAACACAAACTGTTCGTTATATAAAATCCAAAGATTTTATAAAATGAACAATTCACTGTCTTTACTTACCGAATCTTGCAGGGCTTTTAATAGATGACTAACTTTGTCTTCGAACTCAATTGGCATCGGATGTACGAATTTACTACCGTCCGGATGTAAAATTTCCAGACCATGATTACCAGCGTACGTTATTCCTTCGATTCCTACCATCTTCTTCACATTGTCCACATTACGTCCAGAAATAATGGCAACATAAACATCTGAGTGATTTGATAATTTAAAAAGTACATTTTTAATCTCCGGTGACAAAGTTGCCAGGTCGGGATGGGGAGCAATTGGCGCCAATGTGCCATCGTAGTCCAAAAGTAAAGCCAATTTATGGTTGTAGCCAATATATCTAAAAATTAATGGATTAAATTACCGATATTTTATGTCTTATAAATCAGTTGTACTTACTTCAATAAATAGTCATCAAAATCATCAACAGTGACCGGTTGCATTGTGGTCGTGCCCACATCATCCATCTCTAAAGTTCCCATGGCCTTTAAAAAGCAGCGCATCCAATGATTAACATCACATTCTGCTTCACGTCGTCTCAAGCGACCCATGCGCAGCACACGTTCATCTTCTGGCATTGTAAGTGCTCTATGTATAACTTCTGCAGCTTCATGGACTTCATAAGGATTGCTGAGCAAAGCTTCATGCATCATTTCACCAGCACCAGCAAAAGGTGAAATAATTAAAACGCCGGGAACGGGGTTAATTTGACAAGCTACAAACTCTTTAGCTACTAAATTCATGCCATCTCTCAAAGGCGTTACTAAACACACTGCTGCATCGCGATATAGGGCAGCCAATTCATCTTGCGCCACATAGTCATAGATGTAGCGTATAGGGGCCCAATTAGCAGTGGTGAAACGTCCATTTATTCGTCCAACCAATTGATCCACTTCTTCTTTCAATTCTCTGTATTCCTTGACATCTGTACGAGAAGGAACAGATATTTGTAGCAGAGACACCTTTTCTTTATGTTGAGGGTATTTTTCCAACAACACTTCAAACGCCATTAGTCTATGCACTAAGCCCTTAGTATAGTCCAAACGATCGACTCCCAGAATGGTTTGTTGTTCCCCTTTACATTTCAATACACTCGGTGCTCTCTTGGCCAATTTTACAAACCGCTCGTACGGTATACCAATAGGTAAAGGTCTCACTCTTACAGTACGGCCGCCATGCTCTACTAACAAATTATTGCGATCGACACGACAGCCCAAACAACGTTGACAACAGTCAATGAAATTTAAGCAATAATCTTGAATGTGGAAGCCCACGAGGTCACAACCCAACATGCCTTGCAAAATTTCATCGGACCATGGAAACAAACGAAAAATGTCCCATGGAGGAAAAGGAATGTGCAAGAAGAAAGCCAGACGGCATGGTAACTTTAGCTCTTCGGCCCGTTCTCTTACCCAGTTGGCAGCCAACATTAAATGATAGTCGTGAATCCATACAATTGGTGGGTTCTTTTCACTTCCATTATTGTTATTCAAACATTTTTCTAATGCTTCAATAGTGCGAGCAGCAAAATGTTTATTTACTGTAATGTAATCATTCCAATGGTCTGCACCGAATGTCGCTCTCCCAGGCATCGAGTGGAACAAGGGCCAAAAAATTTTATTACAACAACCATTGTAATAACTGTCGAAAATTTTTGGGTTTATATTGACGGAAACAACCTGTAGGAAAATTTACAAAATACAGTTCGTTAGAAAAATAAAACACAATTTATCTTGAAAATTATTGTTTATGTGAAGAAACAAAAAAAATCTTATATAACAAGTATGTTTTTGAACACTTGTTCTTCAAAGTTTTTTTTTTATTTGCATCAACATTTTGATCTTGTGCGCACCTGATTTGATTTAAGTCCTGCTGTAGGAGTTTGATCACTTGGATTTGATTCCGGTATGGGTTCCTTACCATTATCCAAATGAATTCCTGACCATCCAACCCATAAACCGTTACCACGTATAACTACAGGACACACGGCTGTAACTAGACCCCCAGCACTAGAAAGTTGAATATAAAATAACATCAAATATAAATTAGAAACTTAAGAAGAAAAGTCTTAAAATGTAACTGCCTGTTACTGTAAATGCTAAAGAAAATTTCGATCGAACATTTACCTTGAAAACAAAAACAAATTCATTGATACGGGATCACGGGATTATTCAGTACTGAGAAATCCCGAACTTTTAACTTCATTTGTCGAGGAATCTTATATTTATTACATAACATTACTAACGACCACTGTACTTTTGTAGTAAATCTTATATCTCGAATTAGACATTTAATTCATAACGAAATCAAAATAAAGACTTCTTTTACATTATTTTTTGCGTACATATGTATGTAAACATTTATATATCTGAATATTCCTGTTTAGAAAAATTTTTTTCACTGCCATAAGCTTTAAGATGAAACTAGACATAAATGTATTTTGAATTTACCTTAAGTTTATATTAAATTATTTTATGATCTTATACAATTCAAGTTGGCAGTTTTCTGAAAATGATCTTGCAACATATACAAGTAACACTTGCAAGATGCTGTGGTATGTTTTAACTTTTCATTTACAAATGTACAAATATTCGCTCGTCAAAACTTGCGAAACTCAAAACTAATAGTTTATATATATTTTGCATATGCAAAATTTCACTGTAAAATGAAAGCTGAAAACAAATTTTGAAATTCTACGAGTATTGAAAAATGAATGAAAAAAGTGTTGACCTGTAATTCAGCCAGAACTGCATTCGCGAAGATTATATTTGATTAAATGTATTTCATAGTTCTTGATTTATAGAATACGATATAAAATTTTTTAAAATATGTGTTATTTGTTTTAAAATAATGCAGTCAATTGTGCATTGAATTTTAAAATCAATTAAATATGGTTTCTGAAATAAAAACCTACAAATGAAGAATTTATTTCATTTCGTCAGCAATAAGTCAAGAAATAAATTGTATACCATTAGAAATCTACGAAACAAAAATAGGCGTATATGCATATATGTACATACATATGTAAGTATATGTGTATGTATATTAAGTAAAATAACTTAAAATGTAGGGGTGGTCTATTCACTTTTTGGTACCGTCTTTGATCTCATATTTTGGAACAATGTTTAACTTTTCAAGTCATTGTGAATTTGTAGATATTTTTGTGTATTTGTTTGGGAACCGCTTGTAAATCAAATCTATTGCTACATTTGATTGCGTATATTTGTTTTGAATAATACAACACATGTTACTTATACGCTGTCGCGTCTTATATTTTTTGTTGTTTACCGAATATATAAAGCAAGTCTATTATCAGCTTTTCACGACGCTTATGTCACCTCAATCAGTAGCCCTTTAATATATATTTTTTTTTAATATTAAAACCCTGTTAAATATTTTCTTAAAAAATATGTATTGTGGCTGGCGATTTCTTATTCGACTTCGACACTTTGTATTAGATCAAAGAAAAATGTTGCATCCCGTTAAAGTGACTGTTTGGTGCGAAATTTGCAGTGAAAAATTGATTGGGTCTCATTTTCCTATGATGCCGGTGGCACCACCAAAACCATAAATGGTGGGCGAGTGATCTCTCGTTTTGGAGATTTGAACTGGGCATCCAGATCGCCAGATCTAACAACAGCAAACTTCTTTGTGGCTTTTTAAAACCCGCGCTTACCACAACAAACCACGAACCTTGCAAGTCTTGAAAGTTAAAGTTGAAGACGAAATTTTCAATTTGGGACCAGATGTATGGCGAGCAACAATTCAAGATGCTGTAAAACCAGCACAATTATCCATCAATTCGGGAGGTGGCCATTTTAGCCGTATAACTTTTTCCAATTTATATCATAAATTTTACTGCCTGTCCCACGATGTCACTCGACATCGATCGCTCGCATAAATACGTTTGAAACAGCAACAAATTTTAAAATATTGTTTTTGGTTTGAATGTATTTATGCGAGCGATCGATATCGAGTGACATCGTGGGACAGGCAATTAGTCTTTCAAATTAACTTTTTATAAAAATAGATCTCTTTTTTCATTTTAAATTATGTCATTACTTTGCGCCACCTTGCATTATGGTATTTAACCACACAAGATTCATGCATTATTTGTTCAAATAATATTCGAGCAAATTTATACATTTTGAAAACCGAAAGTCGACCAAATATGCGAAATCGATCGAAATCTAATTTTTTCCATTTGCATACACTCGTATGTATGTATGTATGTATGTTTGATTTCGCAATCAACATTTTTTTAAACTAAATTAAAAAAAAAATTAAATCAATCTAGTCGTAAAGCAAATTTAAAATTAATTGTAGCAAATATTTAAACATTTTATTGCGTAAAAAAGTTTGTTTTTGGCAAAAATTATGACGAATATTGATCAATGATTTTTGACCGAGCCGATAAGTCAGTACGACGTCAAAATTAGAGCTTCATTCGCAATGTTCTACCACATCTCTTTCCAAAAGAAAAAAATTATTTCTAAAATGTAAATATTTTCAAAAGTGATAATTTATATATATATATATATATATATATATATATATATATATATATATATATATATATATATATATATATATATATATATATATATATATATATATATATATATATATATATATATATATATATATATATATATATATATATATATATAATCCTATAGTACAGTTCGTTCAAATTATTAAAATGTGATTTGTTTTTATTATTATTATTGTTTTGTTTTGTTATTTCAATCTTTATTTGGTGCGAGCGACTAATTTATTACGAACAGAAAAAAAATTTATGTAAATAATCCCCTTGAAAAGTAAATAACCTCTTCCAACTGTCTCCTCTTCAAAACAGACGTTTATTTCTGATAAGACGCATACGTATAATATCAATTTCTGTTGGAAAATGTTTGCTTGTGAATGTAATTTAGCCCTAGAAAAATATGTTGTGGAAATTAAATCTCAAGGAGTTTTTCAAAGCCATATTGTGCAAAATTGTATATTTTACTTTATATTTCAATTTTAAAAATTATTCAAAAATTACAAAGAGTTATGCGTTTCTAAATTCTAACAAATTCTAAAAAGGTTAAATGCGTATCCATAAATTTTTTAATCATTATTTACTTTTTATCATTTTTATTTTTATTTTGTGCCAAATGTTGCAATTTTTTTAATAATTACAAATGGTCTATGGAAAGAGACGGCAAAAAATGTTAAAATACATACAAAATTAAAAAATTTTGCAATAATTAGTGGCATGAAATAAGTCCGCAGAAAATAACTCCCCAAAATAAATTAAAAAAAAATAAAACTCCTGAAATTGGTTCATTATCTCATATGTAATAACGCTATAATTTTCATGAAATAAAGGACAAACAAAATGAAATAACACCACAAACAGAAATTAAATGAAATACGATACGTTTCTTAAATAAATTCTGCACCAAATCATTATATCAATATGTCGGATAGTTATAGAAACTTTACTTCAATTGTAAATTGAAATAATCCCTAAACAATTTTATATCATTATAATTTTTTGGCGTGTTATTTCATATGAGATAAAGCCCCAAAAGTCAAATTAAATAAGACCCACAAAAATGTAGTAAACCGCCGACAATTTTTCGTTTTGCACTCTATGCTTTTTGCATGCGTTTTTATTTCATTGTTTGTTTAGGAAATTATTTCCTGGGGCGTTTACTTCATAAAAATCGATGACATAATCGCCAAATTTTTAATTACATCTACAATTCGTTTCAGATCGTTAAATTTTAAGCGATATAATTTTAGATTTTCATTTTTTTTATCGTAATCTATAATATATGATCACTAAAAATTTCATAATCACTGGAAACTGGCATTACAAAATTAGAACAAAATATGTTACAAAAGCAAATAATACAAACACGTCTGTTTTTGTTATTTGTTTGTTTTTCCCTTGAGCGAGAATTTATAAATTCTGCCGAAATGTTTCATTTCATATTCACTTAAAATTGTTCAAATTTGCTAAAAAAAAGGCTCAAAATCTCAAAAATTAAAAAATGTGGCTGGCCTTGGAAATACCAAATTTCAATCTCGATACTAGAAAAAATTTTGGTGCAATTAAAAAGAAAATGTCCACGATATTTTTTGAGTCAATGGACCGATCTAAATAAATTTTTCCTCAATCTAGAAAAATCATTTGACAAGTAATTTTGTTGACTTTTATTCGAAGAGTTTAAGGCATTCAAAGCAATTTTTCAAATTATAAAAATCGAATTTTCAGAGTGATAAAAAACACTCTTTGGAAATTGTAATATATCTTATACGATAGACAATTCTCAATGCCAGTAATTTCAAATAATATCTAGATTTATACAGCGTAAAATGTCTAATAGATATTTCTATTTGAGCGGCAAGATAATATTTAAATGTATGTATTTTTCTTCTGACGGAGATTGTTTGAATTTGGAACGATTTTTCGTCATCCCTCGTCAAAAGATAGTTTGTAAACGGACCGGTTCCGGTTAAGTGTAATTTTCAGTATTCTTTTTCTTATTCAAGGTGGCACATAGCCGAAACCAATCTGTTTACAAACATCATTCCAAATAAAATCTTTAACTACAAATAAAAATTTTCCATTAAATTTGGCGCACAGGTAACTGACTGACGACTGCCACGAAAATTGCTCACATTTTAACAAAAAATGCTGGTATAGTTTCTGTAGAAGGGATTTCAAAAAGTATGATTCCATATGATTTTTAACGCACGATTTTTTTGTTCTTACTTAATAAAAATAATTTAAAAAGTTATTAAACCTGAATTGTTAAATTTGGAACTTGATTAATGAAATTGTCAGTACGAAATTGTCACTAATAATTCAAGGAAAAATTACACATGGACGGTTACAAGGATATTTATGTGTGCGAACGGATAAAGAAATGTTAATTACATATTGTGTAATTTTGTAAATTATGTCGTTAATGTGAACTTTATATGGATAAAAACAATTTTTCAAAACTTTTAAATAGTTGGTTTTGTTTCCCATAAAAATTCTTAAAATTGTGGTGGGCAAAGCGACGACTGAATTTCTATACGTTTGTTTGGTGAAAAAATTGTATGAGAAACAGAAATAAATTTCTAAAACTTGAAATTTGTCATATAATTTGAAAAATCAGGTCCATTATTTCGGTGTATTCAATTTATCGATATAATTTTATTTTTATATGAAAATTTGAAATTTTTTTGATTTTATTTAATTTCAAAGAAATTGGTGTATATATATTAGGTTTGTTCCACAAGATCTCGGACAAGTTCGGACTATTGAGAGCAAAATGAAAAATACTCTCTAAATTTGCCAAAGTTACCCAAAATAGCTGGAACGCAAAAAACCATTTTTGTAGTTCCTGAAATACTAATGCTGCTTACTTTTTAAACTAAAATCTATTTAAGTGCTTTTAGACGCTTAAAAGTCTTCAAATTATAAAAACAAGACATTTGCATCATTGTCAACAACTGTAAAATAATTGAAAAACAAAAAAATTCTTCACATACGTAGCTATAAAAACATTTTAAATATTAAATAAAAAAGAAAATGTTTATGCACTAACGTATTTACCACTTTCATTTTTTCATTGAAACTCTCCATTTTGCTTTTTAATATATTTATTTATAAAAACTAAACTTTTTCTTTTGCTTGCAAATTTTCTGATAATCTATCAGTTTCATATGCAAACAAAAAACAGCTGATTGTTAAATTCTTGTCCGAACTTACCCAAAGAAAAAGTTCGCGCAAATTTGTACAGGAAATTAAAAAAATTACTCTCTCAATTTCTCTCTTTTTTGCAAAAAAATTGTTATGTGGAACGGTTTTGGGTAACTTTGGGCTAGTTCGGACTGTTTCGTTATGCATGTGGAACAGAGCTATTATTTTAATTTTACAACATATACAAATTTAATTGTGAGGTATCGCAGAAACATTTTTTCAATTCCAATCGACATGTAAGAAAGAATTTATTTTTTTTATTCAACATAGGCAAACATATTAATTTTTAGCTGCATTTTAAATTTAGATCATAATTTAGAATTTTCGGATAAATATACATATATCAATTTTAAATAAAATACTATATAAAACTATACTTCATTTTTGGTTTTTTTTTTCATCAAAAGGTGGCGCAATTATTTAATTATCTCTTTATATAAACAGGCAAAGGTAAGCAGTTCATTTTTCTTCTGCTAAGGATCTTCGGTTAAGTATGCTAACATTCGTGATTGATCTACGATTCAAAATGATTAGAAATCAATATGCTTCAATGATCAATGCTTGAGAATTGTTTGAACAAAATTAGAGGAACACATAAGGGCATCAAAAACCTAGAAGAATTCAGGAAAATCACGAAAATTTTGAGAATTAGCAAAGCATGACCGTAATTGAAAACAGCTTAAACTTTAAAAAGTGGTCAAAATTCGTCCACTGGCAACCAATAGTCTTTCGAAAACTTTATAATCATGAAGTTTTAAATATGTTTGAAATTTTGAATAAAACATTCAAAACCAAATTTTTAACATTTTTCATAAACAAGGAATATATTTGCAAGTGACTTGAATTTAAGCATGTGTTATGTGACATAATGATAAAACAAGTCATTGATTGCATTCAAAATACATTGAAAAACGCTCTTAATACTGAAGTCATCAATATTCATGAAATAACAATTTTATATAAATCTCCTTTCAAACTTCCAACTTGAGCCTGTTACAAAGTTCTGTCTCAATTTCTCGTTTGGAATTAGTGTCATAAACTTTTAAATATTAAATGAAATTTTATGAAACTTTCACCAATTGCGGGTATACTTTATTGTATTTATACAAACAAAAATCAATATAACAACTTTTGGGAAAGCTTTCACTCAGATTTACACGCTGTTCTCGTGCAGCTATAAATTATTAATTTCGTGCGTTATCTTTAATCCTTTATTTTTAATAACGTTTATCATACACCTCGGCATACTTGTCACCGAATTCTTTTTAAATTCATTCCGAATATGTTCCCACTATATTTTTGCACGCCTAAAAAGCTCCTCCATGTTAACAGGTGCTCGACTGTGTTGTGCCAATCGCCTTTTCAATATAGATCCATAGTATTTGGAGTTTCTGTCCTGTTGAAAAATAATTTCATCTTCGGAATCTACAAAATCGGTCAAATGAGTTTGAATAAGTCGGAGGTGGTATTCTTTCTTCATTATTCCATTAATTCTTACATGCAGTCCTAAATGCAACCAAGTGAAAAAAACCCATATTTGCCGGTTTGTTTCACATGATTGCGCTTTGGAATAGCTTAATGAGGTCTGCTCCAGTAATACTCCTCATCAGATTAGAAAGAGTTGTTTTTTTTTTCTTCTTGACTGTTGATACTAAACCTATTCTGTGAAGTGCTCTACGAGCAGTCCAATTATGTCTTTATTTATAGCATTAGCGACTTGCTTGGGTATTTTCAATGCAGTTCTTATTATATTTACTTATATACATACATACATATGAGTTTTCACTAACAACAAGAAAATAAACTTTAAATTGACCACTAGGTACGCAAAAATGCAAAATTTGTAGCTAAAAAATAACTTGAACTATAATTTCTTTTTCAATTGACGGAGAAAGTGTGCCTGCAATAATGTTAGAAATTCCTTGTACATTTCCTTTCTGAAAGAGTACTAACAATCGGAAATTTGGTTAAGAAATTTTACAACCTGAATATCCTTGACTTGCTTCACACACAGTTGTTATGGGAAAGTGAAATACAAGTAGAACTTCATGCAAGGCTTTATTTATGAAAAAAATTTATATATGCATACAATACGAAAAAGTGTATAGAGCATTAGTTTATGAATTTTTTCATAAATGGTGTTTTTTAATTAAAACAGTCTTCTAACAAACGACAATAGTTAGCAGAAATAAAATCTCATATTACGTACATATGTACTTAAAAAATATGTAGAGTTTCTGTTAAAATAGAATCCTTCAATGGAAAGTAAACTAGATTAAAGAATTTGAACTTTTCAAATTTGTTTGTTGTGACTTTAGCTCTTCATATGTCGACATTTCATTGGTCGCAAAACCAATTCGTCAGTGAACTGAAAGCTGTTTAAAAACATTCAACCTCATATGTTTATGGCAAAACAACGAAACACAGTTAAATATCGATCTATGAGACAACAAACAAATTTGAAAAGTTCAAATATTTAATGGACTCAATCCCGATAAATTTCAGTATCAAGCATCATTGATTTTTTGTTTATCAAAAAGGGGCTCGTTTTTTATGTTTCAACTTTATTACTGTCCACTTTATTTAAAATTAGTTAATATTGTCTCGTAAGTAAGTGTTAGTAAACATATAAGTAATACATATATAATGCATAATGTATACATATATGTACATATGTATATGCAATAATAAATATAAATAAAATTTAATCTTTATACGAGTAGACATGCAAACATACCAAATTAATTGAAATTCGCTAAGAGTCAACATTGATAAGATTTACAATCGTCATTGCCGTTTAATGTGCATGTATTAGTGCGTCTTATGCATACATAAGAGTAAATACATACATACACATAAACATATACATACATAAGTACATACAAGCCATGTAAAAAATAATGTTATATTTTTACTACGAGGACACCATGACAATGGACCCAATGTCAATGACATCCCCTGATGTCTCCGATGTATCGTTAATGCTTTCACAAATATCGGGACAATCGAAATTGATTAAACCAAATTGTACTCGCTAAAAAACTAGTTAAATGCATACCTGGCTTTTCGTTCCAACTTTCCTGTCGTCGGATTTCTCACCAAAATGAATGGTAAGCGATTTGATACCACTATAAGGCTGGCTTTAGTTGATGGCTCTGAGCTGTTGGTAATAATGATTTCCGTATCAGCCATATTTCACTACAGCTTTTGTAAATTTTTATTGGCAGTTTATTCACTTGATTCACTTGAAATTCGGCCAGAAAGCTTTCGTATCAATTTGAAATCCTTTTTGTTTCTAAGTTGGCAAACTCACGTTTAATACTTTCCCGATATTTTCTTCCGTATTACGGGTTGCTAATATATTTATAAAGATCAGTTTTCGATCACAACCAAAAGCGTTCTGAATGAAAAAGACAGTGGGCAAGTAACCTAGTGCAGTGCCAAAACGGCAGCTCATTATCACTCATAACGCTCGGTTGCAGTTTAATGCATCGATCATATTAACGTACATACATACATACATAAGTATGTATGTATGTATACGTTTGTTGTCTTATCAGTTGAAAACTAAAGCTCCAAAACAGATGAGCGAAACAATAGGATCGCAAATAATCCAACCACTCCGCGGGCTATTCAAAAGAATAACTAACCTCTTATCTTTTTACTTTATTATTATTGTCTTCTTTTTTTAGTGAAACAAATCGTGCTTAGTTTTATACAAATAAATAAACAAATAGTCAAACATTTGAAATTTTTACAAAAAGGTAAATAATAAATACATACTCACATAAACAATATATTTCTTCCCCTGATGCACAGCTGGATTAACTAGAGTATTATTTTACTTAAAGGCACTTGTATTGAATTCTCAAAATCAGCACACACATGTACATACATGTGAATACGAGTAAATCAAAAATTAAATAGAAGAAATATTATTTGATGAAATACATGGATGAGATTTGTAGGGTCTGTGAAACTCCACGCTCACCTACCGTGTATGTCCCATATAATTGCTAATGTTAATTTTTTATTTATTTTAAATACCAATTAAAGTTCAATGTTCTATCAATCAAAGCAAAACAATCCAAAACAATTGAGATATAAATTCTATTCCAACATCTGTGGTTTTGCTTTAAATCGAATTTTCTAATGAAACCAACCATACGATTTTTCACTCTCACAAATTAAATTCTTTTTTTTTAATTACACTTCTCGATGTAATCAAGTGATAAAATAAAGGAAACCACAACAACAACAAAATATACTGACTGTCTTTCGTCCGGAAACAATAATCTCATCCGTAAAGACTTTTAAGTTAATTGTATAAGTGCGAATATGGTATTTATTTGTCTAAGCCTACATTTGGGACTGATAGTGTTTGTAACACCAAAAAATAAAAATAATCTCGCACATACTGTTAAATAAAAAATATTAGAAAAATTTTCGTGTACTCTTATCTCCCGATTTACACACTACTCGTTTCAATCTTTCACGTTTCTTAAAATCAAACATTAATTTAAAAAATGTTTTTCAGAAATATGACTAACTTTGATGCCGCCCGAGTTTATTTTTAATTAATTATAATTTTGGTAACACTTGAGATGTCAAAATCATATAGAACATACTTATTTAGATTTAGAATTCACATTTTAATGTTCAGAACTTCATTATTACTTACATACATACATATTTTAAACTTTTTATTTATCATAACTTCGTGTTGAAAAAGCTTGCTTATAATCGTTTTCGCGTTTTACGGTTTTTCCATATAAAAGTTTTTTTCACGCTAATATATGTTTATTGTATCTTCAAAAACTGAACTAACAATAAGTATTCAAATCTTAAATATACATACATATATATAATTATTAGGCCCAACCAGTGTTAGACATAAACTTAGTGATAATAATTAATAATACTTTATGTATTCATGTTACGCACAAAAAATATTTTCAAAGAATTTCATCTGGAGAGTTGCGTGTTAATGCCGTAGTGTCCCTCTTTTTTAAGCGGATGTGTCCAGAAAAGTTCAAGAGTTTTGTTAAATATTTGCCTGCATATTTTGCAATTTCGGCTGTCACAAGTGGCATATTTAAATCACGATGTAAAATTGAATTTTTCATGTACCATTGAGCCGATGTTATTAACCTTAATATTTTGTTTTACATTCGTTGGATTCTCTCTACATTGGAAGCTGAAGCAGTGCCCCATAGCTGAATTCCGTAACACCATATGGGTTTCAAAAGCGACTTGTATATTAAAAGTTTACAATCTAGACTGAGGGTAGAATTTCTACCAATCAACCAATGTATCTGAGTCAATTTAAGTTTTATTTGTGTCAGCTTAGAGTCAATGTGGTGTTTCCATGTAAGCCGTCGGTCAAGGTGTATACCAAGGTATTTCACCTGTGAATGTTGAGGCACAACCTGGTTGTTGATTCGAATGGGGGAACAAGTGTCTCTTCGTAGAGTAAATGTGACATGAACACACTTTTGTTCATTTACTTTTATTCTCCATACGTTCAACCACAGTTCCAACAGGCTAATATGATTCTGAAGATATCGGGATGCCTCGTGAGGGTTTTCATGCATACTAAGGCAGGCTGTATCATCGGCAAATGTAGAAGTGAAGATATTACTGCTCAGAGGCATATCACAGGTATAAATCAAATATAAAACTGGTCCCACTATACTCCCCTGTGGCACCCCAGATGAGATAGTTTCGGGCACACTCATGAAGTCTCCTTCCACAACAGTGAACTTCCGGGCAAGAATGTAACTTTCCAAAAGATTTACAATGTTTATTGGTAGATATGTCTTCAATTTTAAAATTATGCCTTCATGCCACACTTTATCAAATGCCTCAGAAACATCAATAAAGAGGGGAAGAACAATACTTTTTTTTCTTCAAATGTTCTTCTTATGAAATGGACCAATCTATGAGTTTGTTCAATGGTGCTATGCTGACTTCTAAAACCAAATTGATGGTCCGGTATGCATCCATTATCAGGTAGAATTGGGGACAATTTTGTGATGAGCAGTTTTTCGAAGAGCTTTGAAATTGTTGACAGCAAACTTATTGGCCTATATGACTCATATAAAAGTAAATGAAGTATATATCTTCCATGTAAAGCGGGGTATAGGTGTATAAACAGGCGAACTATATAATGGCCAAACATACTTACATACATATGTATATATAATTATGTTTTTTTCTAATTTTATCAGACATTATTCTGAATATTATTCAGTGTTGGAATTAGGTTTGATTTAATATACATAAATATTTAAACTTAAACTCGCTTATGATCGTTTGCAATCAAATCGAAAACATTTATGTCCTATCATCGTTATAATCAATACAATTTCACTTGACATCGCTTCCTTTTCCCAACATTTTGGTCGCCAATTTTGCATTGTTATTGTGTAAAATTTTGTTCACATTTTTATGTTCAATTAGCACAGGTAGATAGACATACATATGTATGTGTGTATGTATTGTTTTTGCAACATCTGTATATCTATTCTGTTTACTATCAATGAATCAATGATGCCAAATCACCATGGCAAGTTGCAGGATTGAGCAGTACGTGCAAATGATAAAACTTCATTATCAAAACAGCTTATGGAAGAAGACCACAATTTTAGCCGAAAAATAATTTTTAGAGACGAGGCAAATGTTCGTATATGGGACAAAGACAACACACACAATTCTTTCCAGGCAGCAATGCATTGCAAATAAGTTATATGAAAGAAAAACTTTGTAATTATTTATAGAGCTTAAGTAGTATTCTCTGATTCTAACAACAGTAAAAAAGTAGCTTTTACCAATTGCCTCTTTTTACCGTGTATATAAAAGATTATCAATAAATTGAAAAAAAAAATTGAAACTAGAATGTATTGGAGCTGTTTCACTAAAAAACTTTGGGAATTTTTATTTAAAAAGTTAGATTTTTAACCTTTCCACATTATGCTTGAAATTATAATGAGATGATATGTGTATAATTTAATACCAATTTTGATTAAACATTATAAATCTCACGAATAACTGTATTAATATTAATATTAATGATTCAATTTTATATTTATTGCTGAAATTTATTATTTGGTATATTCTCCCCAAATAATCGTTTGAACAATTACATTTTATTTATTTATTTATTGTTTGTTGTGGCCTTAGTTGTTCATATGGCGACATTTCATAGGCCGTTAAACCAAATCGTCAGTGAACTTAAAGCAGCTTGAAAACAGTCAACCTCATATCTTTGTATGTTAAATACAATCATTAACAAAAATAAATAGACCCATGTTTAGTATAATTATTTGTTGCGGCTTTAGTTGTTCATATACTCCCGGTTTACATACTGCAACTTTTGTCGCGCAAGTTTCAATTTACCTGTGAGAAAGATAAAGAACGTATGTACTACGTCTCTATCTTTCTCACAGCTGAATTGATAGTTGGGCGACGAAAGTTGCAGTATGTAAACCGGGAGATACAGGTATCGATATCTCATGGATGCTAACCAAATATTCAATGACCTTCAACGGGCTTGTAAACCATTTTTTTTTTCAATAATTAGCAGAAATGGCCGATGAAACGGTTACGAAAGCGTAATGGAAAATTTTCAAGAAATGAGTTTCTAAACGTAACAAAGATTTCAAGTGCTTTTAACCAATATTATTGCTTAAGAGAGGTATTAAATAAGCGCTCGTGCAAATGTGTAAAGTATTTTTTTTAATTGTGTTTCCAGGTTAACCAAAAATATGATCGATCAATCATATTTTCTTCAGTATGACGCGTCGTATAAATAGTTTTTGCAAAATATATAATCATAGTAGGCTTAGAATGCTTCTATACAAACAACATAACAAATAATTATACTCAAAGTGAGTATATAAGAACGTACAAATGTATTTTGTTATGATTCATATACAATATTGAATTCTCATATTGTATTTGATTCGTATGGCATAAACATCTAAGGTTGAATTTATTCAAACTGCTTAAACTTCACTGACGCTTTGGTTTAGCTACCAATGAAATGTTTTGTAAGAATCCTGTCACCGATTTGTTGAGGAAAACTTTTCATATTTTATCTAGAGTGTATTTTGTTTCAGTTTGATTTTAAACATTACCCGTACTACATATTTTATAGCATTTTTAATACGTTATCGTCATGAACTATTGAAAAATTTTCATTAAAATACATATATTTTTGGTTGCCCTGGTTATAACTTTCTTCGAATAAACACCATTTCTATACGATTGTTTACATTTGATATCGAAAAGTCTTAAGGTGTTTAGAAGGCTTAACCTTGTACTGACCGTAATTAAGCATAGTTACTTATACATATATATTTACATACATATGTACATATATACATAAACTTTTCTTATCAAACGTAGTCTCCTGTAATGTAAATAAGATAAAAATTGAGGAGCTCGTTACAACTAAACTACACTGTGAATATCCGAACAATCCGTGGAAAATACTTTTAAACGTAAATTAAGGCTAATCTGCTCGGCAGTCAAGTGTTGTATATGGCCCAATTAAAAATAAAGCTCAAGGGTAGGTCGTATGCCTGTATCAACTTTTGCGAAAGGACTCTCTTAAAATGCTTAAAATTTTGTGGATGTGCTCGAGTTTTAAGTTACTACATATTTTTTATTTATTTTCGCAATAGTTTATTCAATTAATATTACGTTTTATAACACCATTATTTAAATAGAGTTTGTTGAAAAGCCTGCAACTTCTCAAAAAGGGATCATAGCTGGCATAGTTCGATCTAAAGGATTTAATTGAAAGAGGATAGTGGGTTGTGCGAAGGACGCTGTGGCACATGCAAATTTATATTACCAATCAACAAATTTTAGCAAATGTTAAAATTAATTACGTTTCAGACAAACATTACGTTTAGCATTTTCCACGTCGTATTAAGGATAGTAGCTTAATAACTGCAAGTCCGACTTTATTAGAGGAAAGATTGAGGAGATAATGAAATCAATATATTAAAAGGTGATTTTTTTACAGACTCAATAGTGTCAATATAAATTTCGGATGCCATTTTATTGAGTCATATTACAGAACAAGTGGTGTAAACAATAGTTTAGTAATATAAGGGTCTTCGAACTCTTTAATCCAACGTTTGGTGAACCCAAGCAGACTTCTAGCTTTGTTTTTAATTAAAGTAATATGTAGGTGAACAATTTTATGCTTAGGATCAAATAAAATTCCAAGGTCAGTGAAAAGTGTATACATTATCCAGCTCATAACAATCTACAAAATATTTAACGTTTAAATGGTTTTTTCCCGAAGAAACATAACTTGCACTTTAAAAAAATTTAGTTTCATTACGTCAAGAGTGTACTAAATCCGAATCTGATTGAAGAAAGAAATGATCAGCATAGTTATTGTATGCTGTATTATATAACAAAAGTTGTCTACTAGATAAATATATTCATTTATAAGTGCAATCGATTTTTAGTAGTATAGACACTTATTTTATCATTTGATTATTGTTTGAAAAAATTTAAGGATTTTTTATAAATAACTAGCTGACCCCGTCCGCGTTGCTGGCCCTAAGCAAACAGTGTTATATTACCACACGATTTAAATTGAGCTTTTAACGAAATTTACGGCCTTTAAATAAAAATCCATTGAATACCTATCATAAAGTTTTGGAGTCCATACATTACATATACTTATATATCCTGTTTTATATGTATAGATCTTTAACTTATTGTACAATGTTGCACCTTAGTAAGCGCGGAATATTTTGTGTTATCGAATGATGTAAATATTTTGTAAATAAACCGAAAACTCGGATTTTTTAATGCAACATTTCGAAAGTTTTAAAATTTTGATATTGAATCATTATTAACATAGATTTTTTGTAAATATCTTCGGACCTACATAACCGATTTAAGAGTTTGATATCTCGTTTTGAATAACATGACAACGGCTTTCAAAAAAAGTAAAATAAAATAAAAAAGGACAAAAATGTAATATATGTATATGTTATTGGTGGTGCAATATGAAAATTGGATTTTGCCACGCCCCTCCGCCCACAGACCGAAAATCACCCGGCCGAGTATTCTGAAGGTTCCCTGAAAATTTCGTCAAAATCGGCCCAGCCGTTTTGGAGCCATTACGTTACATACATACATACATACATACATACACACATCCTATTTTATATATATATATAGATAAAATTAAAAAATTAACATTTCAAAAAAATGAAAGAAAGAGAAAATTTTTTGTCATATATGAAAAAATATATACACACATGTACACAATAATAAATAGTTTTTTTTTTTGGAAAAACATATACATATAAATAATAAAAAAAAAAATTATTATTTCTAAATAATTATTTTTTATTATTTATATGTATATGTTTTTCCAAAAAAACCATTTATTATTGTATATATTTTTTCATATATGACAAAAAATTTTCTATTTCTTTAATTTGTTTGAAATGTTAATTTTTTAATTTTATTATTTATAAAAAAGAGAATTGTCCTGAATATGATACTCAATGAGTATCGAAATATTGATTGTTATTTTTTAATTAAATTGTTTAAAAAATAAAAGACCTTAAGCTTAAAAATTAAAAAAAAAAACAAATTATTAAAAAAGGTCAAAAAATATAGATACATTATTACATTAAATAAATATTTTTGTATTAAATGTATTAACACATATACCGACATACATATTCATGTATGTATTTAGGTTATAATTGTTTAGTTTTATAAAATAATTTTCTAAAAATAACACGCGCTTATCACGTTGCAATTTTTATAACATTTCGTGATTGATTACATACACATTTACGTATGTTCATATACATACATACATATGTAAATTAAAAGCAGACACCCAACCCGTGTCTCAGTATTAATTTCTTTATCACTTAATCACTATTATGAAAATCTACCGATTACAAGTGACAACAAAGCTCATTCTATACTAAGAGTGCAGGGGCAAAATTCAACAATCAACAAATAGTTCAGTTTATTTCTTATTAAATTAAAAATTCTATTTCGTTATTATGAGTCTTTGAAAAATAAATTGATTTTAAAATTCGCAATAAAAATGAAGGTCAAACATTTTTAAATAATATATTAAAATAGGATAGTCCTGACAATAGTCAGTAAAATTTAAATAAGATGATGCTTTTAAAATAGTAACACGACAGTCAAATAATTACATAAAGTGATGCAAATAAAATTGTAAACTTCTGTTTACAGCTGCATGTTTACATCTCATAAAAAATTAATTATACAACTTATCACTGGACTGCTCACTCACAGAAAGGTTATTCCGACCTATTCACCCGTGCAGTTATCTCCAAGCTAAAGTTTTTAGCACAAAGGGACACAATGAAAGTTTTGAGAAAATAAATATCTAATGGCCTATAGATATTGGCTGTCTATATATAGGGGTATCCAATTTTTAGTTTCCAAAATAAAGTTCAATAAAATATACCACACAAAACTATAATTTTTATTAAGATTTCATTTAATTATAATGCTTGATACTTGCCATTACGTACAAAATACAATGTCATTTAAATGATCGCTTCTAGATTGGTTGCAGCGGTGGATGCTTTTGAGGTATTTTTTGATCATTTTTCGCACATTTCGGGCGGTACGTCGGTAAAAACTTGACGAATGTTGGATTTGAAATGCTCCAACGTTAGGCGACTATCCGCGTAGACACAGCCATTGAACTAGCTCCACAAAAATCTAACGAAGTCAATTCGCATGATCTTAGTGCCCAGTTGACGTCATAAAAACAAGAAATGCTTTCTGGAAATTTCCCATGCAATGAAACAAAAATCGGTGGTGTTGTGTAGCTCCTAACACCGTCTTGTTGAAACCTTATAGCGTTGTGAATGGATATGCAAATCCAAATGTAAAATAATCCATGAGTCGTAAGATAGGCCAAATTGCAAAGAACCCTGAACACATCTGTAATGCTTCTAGTCTTTTGAAATGTCTTTATAACCTTGCAGCAAATAAATTCCAAAATTTTTGCGATACTAAATGCTGTTTATATAAGTACAGTACAACTTCGACAGTTCGGACATGCGCCAGTCCGGTCACTCCAATAATTCGGGCGCTTCTACATTTTGGACAATTTAAAACTTTTACCTCTACAAATCGGACAAATTTTTTTATACAAGAATAAATATTAAAATTCGGGGTTTTTTCCTTTTTTACTCGCATGTTTTGTTATTCATACATACATAGATTTACATTTTGCACTATCATTACAGTTTTGGTTCATTCTTTCGCAAGCATGTTTGTCCAATTCTATTCCAAGTGTTATGTTTTTAAATAATAAACGCAAACATAAAACACTAACCATAAAGGAAAAGTGTGATATTTTGTAGTCTTGATGAGGGGATAAACTATTCGGCAGGTTGCCGAAAAATTCCGTGTTCCTAAATTGACGATTTGCGACATTAAAAAAAATAAGGAGAAGGTAAAAAAATTTATTTCGAATACCTATAATGGACCCGGTAACATTCAAACCAGAATAATGTAATAAACCATTTTCTTAATATGTATAATACAACACGCTAAACGAAATGAATCTTCAGTGCTCCTTACGGACTCTGAAGACGATTTTGTAGTAATGGATGTAAAAACAAAGATCGCTAATGAAATCATTTTCAGTTTGCGTTCAGTGGGCTGAGGAGAATAATTTGGATATGCAGGATATTCTATTGTTAAATAGACTAGAGCAAAAAGCACAAATCAACCACCTCAACAAAGTTGGTTCACAAAAAATAACTTCCTTTTTAAATCATAGTATGTACATATGTATGTATTTAATACACTTATCGCTAAACTCAAAAACTACTGAACCGATTTTGTATGCATGCTCTATGGGCCGTGAGGAGTGATTCTGTGTATTTTGAAATTCGTCCGACAGATGGCCCAATATTTAGTTTTTTTTTTGTGTTTTGCCCGACAGAGATTAGCGCGATAAGCCTATGCTGCGTTTTGCTGAAGGAGTCGGGTCCTTAATCAGCGTGTAGTGGCGTTAAGTAGCCCGATACCGGTATTTGAACAATAATTGCTATGTGCACTAACCTTTCATTCTCTTCGAAATATCAATATGCCATGACTTTGCAACGAAACCAGACTTGCATTGAAAATAAAATTTCAAGGCAAAACAACGTTTGCCCGGGTCAGCTAGTTAAATATAATAATTTATGGTTTTTTAATAAGTCATAGTACAACGCATGTATGTATGTATGTACATACAGTTTAATTCATTTGGATTATTTCAATATTTTCACCTACTACAGTCCGGACAACTCGTTAATCCTAAAACTATATGTGTCCGGATTGCCGAAGTTGCACTGTAAATATATATATATATATATATATATATATATATATATATATATATATATATATATATATATATATATATATATATATATATATATATGTATATATATGTAAATATATATGTATATGTATATGTATATATATATATATATATATATATATATATATATATATATATATATATATACATATATATATATATATATATATATATATATATATATATATATATATATATGTATGTATATGTATATATATATGTATATATATATATATATATATATATATATATATATATATATATATATATATATATATATGTATATCTATATATATATATATATATATATATATATATATATATATATATATATGTAAGTATATAAAACTGCAAAACTGCATTTAGTATCAAAATTTTTGGAATTTATTTATTTATTGTATATTTAACTTATACTAGCAATAAGTGTTTGCATTTTAACTCTAAAATGCTTGAATATTTATGTAAATCATGTCAATACGAAACAAATTGGTTTCAACGGGCTTTTCTATAGTTGGCATGTTCAACATAGGATGTTGCGGGATAATAGGACATATACTATATAAGTATGTATACATAGATATGTTAAATATATAAGTACATATGAACATATGTACATATGTATGTATGTATGTATATCTTTACAATGTATGTAAATCAGATTTGTTTGAATTTAATACGTTACATTTTTTACGTAATTTTTTACATGTAAAAAATTAAATTTTTTACGTGCTGAATTATTTACGTTTTTTAGGTAAAAAATATAATTAATGTAAAAAATTCCTAACCTTATTCTAAACATATTTAGTGATAGATTTTATAATTAAAGAAATTTTATGTATTCTTTTCCCTATATTGGGGCAGTAAATGATTGCTCTTAACAAACACCTGATATGATGCGCTCGTAAAATGAACGAATATTTGTTTAATACATATAATCAAAGAAAATTATTTTATTTTTTTTTAAATCATTTATGCTTTTTATTTGTAGATAAAAATGTAAGTAATTTATAATAAATTCGAACTAAAGTTATATTAAAAAAATTTTTTGTATACATGAAGCTTTACGAATTTAATGTTTAATCATAGTCATCGTCGTAGATGTTATTATTGTTTAACGAAAAGTATGCATGAACTAATTTTTTGGAATGTTCAAAGGATAATCTGTTCCTGAGATAACTATGAACCTGTCCCCAATTGGAGAACAATCTCTCGATTTGCGCGGACGATGCTGGAATGTTGAGCAGTTTCATCGCCGATAAAGCTAAGTTTTTGTGTCTAATTTCAGCTGTCGCCCAGAAAACTTCACTTTTTGTAATATCTTTACCGTAAAGAGTGGAAAATATACCAGATTTGTTTTTAAAATTGCACCAATCTTCTAAACCATCACCATTTAAGTTTTCGATGAGGAATTCGTTTATCATGTCAATGTGATTTTCTTTTAATACGCAATTTTCATAAAATGGATGCAAGTAATATGCAGTTAAAGTATATTTATTTAGAGCCATTTTACACCTTTTCTCGAATTTTTCCAAACAGCTGAATTAGGTATGTTTGTGGTTTCAAATTTGAGCCAAATACGCGCAGCACCTGCAATGGAAGCTTCCTTTTTCTGGCATATATTAATAATTTTGCAAATGGGATCTAATAAATATTTTTCTTTGTTTACATTTCTTGGTTGTTCGTTTATAATAATTTGTTTTATATGCTGCAAATTCGAGGGAAGGCTTTGACAAGCGTTACGGTGAGAACACCAGCGGGTTTCACAAGCTAGCTTCGTACGCCTGCCACCCAAGTCCAAAATAGAATTTTCTAAATCGCTATTTTTAAATTCTTTTAAAATTGAATTGACGTCATCCATGATACTTTTATTTGTCACATCTTTTGCTTCTATTATTTGGAATTTTTTTACGTATTTTTTACATTTTTTACGGTAAAAACGTAAAAAATAATTTTTTACTTGAACTTTCACAACTCTGATGTAAATACAAGAACACGTTTTCTGTTCGTAAGTGCAGCGCTGCATCAGTAGGCATAGTATTAAAAATATGTTATATGTAAGTATGTATGTATATGTACATATGTATGTATGTATACAAAAGTCGCACAATAAAAGATGACACGTTCGTGAGTGCAGTACTGCGCTTCAGCAAAAAAAAAAAACAGTTTTATATCGATACAAATCAAATGATTTGATTTGTATCGATAGAAAACTTTGCTCTTTTACTATACAGCTACGGGAGCTGCATATGACCATACTACACATACATACATACTTATGTATGTACTTATGTATGTACATATTTGTGGACACCATCTACTTCAATTTGTAGTTACGAACATTTTAAAATACTGTTCCAGCGCACTTCTGCATTTACGAATATACCCAGAATCATTCGATTTGGACGAAAGTTTGCTCTTCGGAACCATCGAGCAGAACCTCAATTCAAATTGATGTTCCCTATCATTTGAAAACATTGAAGTCAAAATTTAATAGTAATTATAAATAATATCACCGTTGTTGGTCTGGTTTATACCAGTCAATGGGAATTCTCCTTTTTCACATCACTTTGTAATGCGCTATTGTGCAATTAGTGGTTATCACAATCCATTTATAAATGCTATTTAAACCAGTTGACATAAAATGCGAATGCATATGATAGCCTATTGTACAATCAACTGTGCTTGTAAGGCCCCTTTCACATTCGGCAACTATACTTGCGCAATTCTTGTGTTTGTTGGTGTGAGAGGAAAGGTCGGGTTGAAGGGGGAATAATTGCCGAGATTCGAGTACAGACTTGCTTGTACTTGGCAATTCTGTTTCTGCTGTCATTCTTGGCTTGGGATATTTATTTGTTTTTGACATTGTCTTTTATTTCTTCTTCGGCGTGTTGTCTAATTTCGTTAAAATTTTATATTCGTTAATATACCCGCTTTGACGTCAACAAATTAAGAAAATTTGAGCACAAGAAAATTAAAATTGCTTAACAAAGTTGCTGAATGTGAAAATAGAAGCAAGTTCAAAAGAAAATAAGTGAAAATGAAAATTATACTTGCGCAAGTATAGTTGCCGAATGTGAAAGGGGCCTAACGGCATGCAGTTAGCGTATAAATCGCATAGACACTCCCATCGCTGATATCAACAAAGTAAAGTTATCATTTCCGTGTGAATAGCAAACATCTGACAAATTAAAATGGAAGAGAAACTCTTGGAGAATATTGTCACATAAAGACTGCTTTTTATTTATTAATAATTTTTTATTAAAAACATTTTATACAAAACAAAAAATGAGCATTTGTAGTCTTAAAGGTGTAAATTTGCAGTTATTCAGACGTGCATTTTTGTTAAGCAATAGGAAATTCAGCCCGGTGTTAGTTCATAAGAATGAAGGTGAGTAGATGATACCTGAATATACTTTTGTTGAGGTTATGTCAATTTGAAATTTTAATTCAAAAATCTTGTATTTGAATTTTTTAGTTCAGAAGTGTTTCGTTCATAATCAAACCTATGGGACGATAATAAATCAAGTATGATTTTTATTAAAAATTATTTTAGGTCACTAAACCCAAATTCGTTTAATTTCATTCAGGAAGAGCGCCGCCGACCTAGGGTCTCCTATAACGCTGAAGTATTACGGGCTGCTAATTGCAATGTAAGCCGAAAAAATTTGGAGCATCAAAATGAAACCAGCAAGCATCCGACAAAAGAAAATTTACGTGATAACTGGAATAAAAAAGGTGGTAGCAACGGAGGGTATACGAAACTTTTAATGGCAATTGCGGCTGCTTTGGGAATTGGTGGAGTGGTGAGTAGCCCGTAATTAAAATAAAGACTTAAAATAACACGATTTTTTACTAGGCTTACTATCTTATGTCAGATAATAAAACAAATGTCACTAGCGATAAAGAGGAAAAGAAAGTGCCTACAAAACCGACCAGTTCCCAAGATTTACCAAAACACATACCATATTTGTTAATAGGCGGTGGGACAGCAGCATTTTCCGCATTCCGTGCTATAAAATCAAATGATGCCAGAGCTAAGGTATTTATGTAAATATATACTTTCATTATGATTGTAAGTTAAAGAAACATCTAAAATTAGTAGAAAATGTAGTTTTACTCTTTAATATTTATATAAAGTCGCCTTTAGAAATACTTACATACATATTACATATGCATAAATACTGAATTTATTTTGTATATTTAAAAGGTTCTTATCATAACAGATGAAAATCACAACCCATATATGCGACCTCCACTTTCGAAAGAACTATGGTATTCGGCAAAAGATATGCAATTAACAAATGATTACAGATTCAAACAGTGGACAGGGGCTGAACGAAGTCTGTATTTTGAACCGGAGGAATTTTTCATAGCACCCACAGAACTAATAAAAAGCGAGAAAGGTGGTATTGCTGTGGCTCAAGGCTTCAGAGTTAAAAAGATAGATCCGTCAAAGCAAATAGTCACTTTAAGTGATGGCTACGAAATTGGTTATGATGAATGTTTAATAGCAACTGGTTGTAGACCCAAACTGTTACCAGTTTTCGTAGATGCTGCTCCTGGTGTTCAGGATAAAATCATGGTATATCGTACCCCTGAAGATTTTGAACGTCTTAAGAGCTACGTTGATCAAAAAAAGAATGTTATCATTATTGGCAACGGTTTCCTTGGAAGTGAATTGGCTTGCTCGTTGGTTAATTATTCAAAAAATAATGGCTCACGAGTATATCAAATATTTCCAGAAAACGGTAATATGTCAAAAGTATTGCCAGATTATCTGAGCAAGTGGACAATGAAAAAAATGGAATCGCAGGGAGTCTATATACTACCAAACGCTTCAGTTAAAAGTGCGTCACGCGACGGTTCCGTTGTAAAATTAACTTTAAGCACAGGTGAAACAGTTGCTTCTGACATAGTAAGTATAATACTAAAACTTGGCTTTTTCATGTACATGTATATCATCGTCTAAAAAAGGTCGTTGTTTGCGTGGGTTGTGAAGCTAATACGGATTTGGCAAGTCTTTCTGGTTTAGAAGTCGATAACAATTTGGGTGGTTTTGTTGTAAATGCTGAACTAGAAGCACGCCGTAATTTGTTTGTAGCTGGAGATGCATCATGTTTTTATGATCCTCTTTTGGGTAGAAGACGTGTTGAACACCACGATCATTCCGTAGTTTCAGGTCGCTTGGCAGGAGAAAACATGGTTGGAAAAAGTAAGAAAATGTATATATATGTGTATTAATGTGCAATATCGCGAGTAAACAATATAATTTCGCAGAGAAACCATACTCTCACCAAAGCATGTTTTGGTCTGATTTGGGACCTGAAATCGGTTATGAAGGAA
The DNA here is from genome assembly GCA_963681545.1 of Germaria angustata. Lineage (NCBI taxonomy): Eukaryota > Metazoa > Arthropoda > Insecta > Diptera > Tachinidae > Germaria > Germaria angustata. Next base: position 15,002,833 of record OY812999.1, on the reverse strand, counting down.
TTGGATTAGTGGATTCGTCATTGCCAACCGTGGGCGTTTTCGCGCTGCCTTCCGAAGACATGGACAGGTCTAATAATCTGTCTAAAAACGAAAATGATAAACCAGTCAACAGCGAAGCAAAAACAGAAATAAATAACCCAATAGATATTTCTAATTCTAATGCTGATTTAATTAAGTCTGAAGATACAACAAATTCTGAATATGGCCGAGGTGTAATATTTTACCTGAAAGATGAAAAAGTTGTTGGCATTTTGCTATGGAATATATTCAATCGCGTCGGACTTGCACGTACTATAATAAAGCAGAACAAAAAATATGACGACCTAAACGAAGTTGCTAAACTATTTGAAATTCATTCGTAGATGAATACTTAATTTTAATTTAAATGTAATTCGATTAGGTAAAAATGTTTATTTTTATTGTTATTTAAATGTCCTTGCGAAAAAAATTTATTATCCTCTAATTATAAAACAAATATAAATACATACCTTAGGTATTCCGCCAAATCTAACATCTGCCTATTTCTTATTTTTCGGAAAATTAACACGCACGTAATCTACATGTAGCAATAAAACTTAATATTTTTCATATATCATTGCATATGCAATATAGTACCTGCAGGAAAATTAGGAAGTTGATCATAGAAATTACGCGCAGGTATACATATAAAAAGATTCTACAAAGCATACCGGTATCTGCTGAGACACGTAATGGATTTAAAAAACCGGTACGATTTGTGCGTTGACCAGCCTAATGTTGTATTGGAGGAAGAACTATTAGTGTGCCAGCTAAGGAAAGCAAGTAAGAGATAAATATTTACGAAATTAACTAAAAACACTTACTTTTTTTAAAATTGTGTAGTACTTTCTTAAAATATTGAGCTGTCTGAGGACGAGCTAGAAGTAGCGGTTGCTTTGACTCCTGATGTGTAAAAAATTAAGTGTACCTCAAGTTCCTGAAAATAATGAAACTCCGCCAAAGAAACAGAACCCAAAAACTGACACTCCAAAGGTGCAACGAATAAGAGAAAAACATAAAAAGAACAGGAGTAGCAATAAGACTTCAATAAAATCCATAGAGAATGCTTTTCTTCAACTAATTGAACATCAAAGTAACTTGTAAAAAAACATAGTGAAACGGTTAACTCGAAATTCTTGAGGGTTGTTTAGTATGTACAATTTTAAACAAATCGGGTATTATTTGAAGAATTTTAATTAGGAAGAGTTGTGATTTAATCTATTCATCACATAATTATTTTATTTCAAAATTGTGATTAACGGATTAATAATGAATTTGTATATGATTACAGCTCTTTTTTGCTTCTATCTATCTTCTATCTTACTTATAATAATATAACTGTCTTTAGTAACCGATTAAATTATGGGTATATTAACTAAGATTGTATTGATATCAGTATTGAATGATGGAGATATAAACAACATGTACACTTTTTAACAAATAAAAATTATGAATATCCATTATTTGGTAAACAGCATAATTAAGTGTTTCTAATTCTCAGATAATAAGGACGTAAGTATATTAAAAAGTGAAGAGGAAAAATTAAAAGGCTTTTGTGATCAAAATCTCTTTCAAATGTCTACACACATACTTATTTTGTGTCAAGCAAGCACTTTAACCACTACACCACCTTTAAAAACATTAAAATTCCTTAAATAATCTCTCAAGTATGGATTTTGCTTTTATATTTTTGGTATTCCTGGTCATTTTCTGTTTCTTTCTTGTGCTCGGCCCCTTTGGAGATTCAGTTTTTGAGTTCTGTTTCTTTTGTGGAGTTTCATTATATTCAGGAACTTGAGGTACATTTAATTTTTCGTACCTCATCAGCATCAAAGCAACCGCTGCTTCCAGCTCGTCCTCAGATAGCTCACTGTTTTTAGATAGTACTAGACAATTAAAAAAAAAGTTAGTGTTTTTAATTAATTTTGTAAATATTTAATGCTTACTTCCTTCCCGTAGCTGGCAAAATAGTAGTTCCTCCTCTACTACTACATTCGGTTGGTCATCGCATATGTAGTATTTGTTTTTTAAGTCCATTACGTGTCTCAGCAGAGTTCAAAATCGGACTGTTCAACCAGTTGCAATAACGGTCTGCTTTATAGGATCTTTTTACATAAATGTGCGTAATGAATTTCTCATAATCAACCTCTTAATTCTCCTGCAGGTACTACATTGCATATGCAATGATATATGAAAAATATTAAGTTTTATTGCTACATGTAGATTACGCGCGTGTTAATGTGGAAGCATTTTCTACTTAAAAATAAATCTTAATTAAAATTTTCGGAAAAATAAGAAATAGGCAGATGTTAGATTTGACGGAATACCTAAGGTACATATGTATTTATACTCATTTTAAAGGACATTTAAATAACAATAAAAATAAACATTTTTTCCTAATCGAATTACATTTAAATGAAAATGAAGTATTCATCTACGAATGAATTTCAAACGAAGTTGGGTCGTTGTAATTTTTGTTCTGCTTTATTATAGTACATGCAAGTCCGACGCGATTGAATATATTCCATAGCAAAATGCCAACAACTTTTTCGTCTTCAAGGTAAAATATTACACCTGGGCCATTTTCAGAATTTGTTGACTTAATTAAATCAGCACTAGAATTAGAAATATTTCTAAAGTCAACTTTATATAAATTTTCTACGAATTTTATATGTTTCTTTAACTTACAATCATAATGAAAGTGTATAAATAAATACTTTAGCCCTGGTATCATTCGATTTTATAGCTGTCCCATCGCCAATTAACAAAATGGTACGTGTTTTGGTAAATCTTATGAACTGGTCGGTTTGCAGGCACTTTCTTTTCCATTTGTTTTGTTATCTCACATAAGATGATAAGCCTAATAAAAAAATCGCGTTATTTTAAGTCTTTATTTTAATTATGGCCTACTCACCACTCCTCCACCAATTCCCACAGCAGCCGCAAATGCGATTAAAAGTTTTGCATCACCTCAATTTTCTTTTGCCGGACGCTTGCTGGTTTCATATACATAGATGCTATAAAAAATTTCGGTTTACATTACAATTAGCAGCCCGTAATAATACTTCAGCGTTATAGGAGACCTTAGGTCGGAGAAAAATTTGACACGATCCATCATAACCTTAAAAATTCTAGATCCAAGTACCTTTACCGTTGCGGCCACCACGGCCTCTTACCTAAGGCGGTACTTAGTAGATGTAATTATTTATTTATTTTTATTTCTTTTTTAATGAAATCTATAAAAATATGAATTTTAGACATAAATAAAAATAAACTTTTGTCACACTTTTTTTGTAAGTGACGTGGATGTAGCTTAATTTAAATCAGTGCACAAAGTTACAATAAGCCTCCTCCACTTTAATTATTTTCATAATTTTCCTAAACAAAAGTTGGCGGTGTCCTAAGCAACGCAAAAATTAATTTCTAAATTTGGCCATAAATAAGGCATACAAAGTAATTGGAGATCAATACCAACAACATAATTCCTGAGGTTAATATATTCAAGTCCTTGATACCACCTTCCACGTTCAAATCATTGCCAGTCTATTAAGGATCCTGTTTCGGAGAATCTTGCCTTAGACATAAATTGATATTCGTTCCCCAAGATTAGCAATGCCAAAATACTCATAATCACCGTCACTTTGCAACATTTTAAAGAATATAAAATTTACTAAAAGTGATCCGGCTGCGCTTCCTAGTGCCATATTACGATAAAAACTCAATGTTACTTTATTTTCTTCCACTATTTATTTGTTTGGTACCTTTTGTGTCGTGTCTTGTTTACCCTTTTGTTGCGGCGCCATTTTTTTAATTCTTCCTTTGGAATAATAAAAAGGAGCCTTAATTCAGAGGTGCATAATGAGGTTTAAACTGGAACCTCCTTTGAGGAGGAGCACACTATGCCTATCGACTTTACTTTCTCGGCTGCAATCAACTCTAATGGTTTTTTCTGTAAATTTTACTATTTTGAGCAAAAATCGTGCAAGCACTTAAATAAACAAATACATATGTAGCATTTGCGTGTGTGTGTTTGGCTTTTTGTTTGATTATTTTTGCTTTACTAAAATTTGGACTTCATTTGGTGTATCGGCAGATAAAATATAGCAATATAACTAAATAATAGTATTTTATTTTTAAGTTAAAAAAATATTCATAACATGAAAAATAGCTTTTGCCACTGCTGGGGGTTGAACTTGGGTTTGAGGTCAAATCACATCGTCATTAAATTTTTTAGATTGATGGTACGTGTTTCCAATTAAAAATTTCCAATAAGTCATAAAAATATATATTTTCCATTTTTTTAATAGAAAATACCTAAATCATTAATTGATGTATAGTACATATACAGCTATTAATCGATAAGATATAAGCAAAAGATCATATTTGGATCTATTCAAACGCATTTTAAGTTTTAACCACAAAGGATTACAAGAAATCTTTTTGAAATAAGAAAAATGGCCTTGAGTTTTACGGTGGAAAAAGACAAATTGGCTCTCTCTACTAGTTATATGGAAACAAGAATATATCGCTATATATAAGTTTATTCTATTCGGAAACACAATGCCAGTTTTTATCGTCTGTTGCAAATCAGTATTCCCGTATTTATCAGTTACTGCCTACACATTTTTTTGTATTCTGTAGAAAAGTATTACGTCGATGATACTTTCGATTGACTCTGATTTTGTCGTCAATATATTTTAGCATTGAAATAAAATAAATGAAAAAATATGAAACTCAAGCCAATTCGCAAAATTGTTCGAAGAATTGAAGATTTTGCAAGGTCACTGTTCCAAATTATTTTAAGGAATTGTCGGTGCTTAATACCCTTTCGCTCCATTTGAATCATTGTGGGGAGACTCATTTCTAATCTTCGACATGGAAACTATCTTATTATATTTAATAAGTATGTTAAAAAAAAATGTTACATAAACACAAAATAAGTATGTGTGTAGACATTTGAAAGAGATTTTGATCACAAAAGCCTTTTAATTTCGTTTAATTTTTCCTCTTCACTTTTTAATATACTTACGTCCTTATTATCTGAGAATTAGAAACACTTAGTTATGCTGTTTACAAAATAATGGATATTCATAATTTCTATTTGTTTAAAAGTTTACATGTTGTTTATATCTCCATCATTCAATACTGACATCAATACAATCTTAGTTAATATACCCATAATTTAATGGGTTGTTAAAGAAATGGATCAGGAAATCAAAAATTTAAGAATAATTTAAACGAGAATTCTGATATCAGAACCGCAATTATGACTAAACTATTGCTTTACTTTTCGGTTACTATAAATAAGATTATGGGATAAGGTATATAGTTTTTAAAGACAGTTATATTAATATAAGTAAGTATATAAATAAAGCAAAAAAGAGCTGTAATCATATACAAATTCATTATTAAAATTCTTCAAATAATACCCGATTTGTTTAAAATTGTACATACTAAACAACCCTCAAGAATTTCGAGTCAGCCGTTTCACTATGTTTTTTTACAAGTTACTTTGATTTTCTGAATTTTATGTATTATTAATTATTATCACTAAGTTTATGTCCGACACTGGTTGGGCCTAATAATTATTTATATATTTAAGATTTGAACACTTATTGTTAGTTCAATTATTTGAAGATACAATAAACATATATTAGCGTGAAAAAAAAAAAAAAAAAAAAAAAAAAAAAAAAAACTTTGATTTTCAATTAGTTGAAGAAAAGCATTCTCTATGGATTTTATTGAAGTGTTATCGCTATTCTTTTTATGTTTTTCTCTTGTTCTCGACCGCTTTGGAGATTCAGTTCTTGAGTTCTGTTTCTTTTCATTATATTCAGGAACTTGAGGTACATTTAATTTTTCGTACCTCATCAGCATCAAAGCAAGCGCTGCTTCCAGCTCGTCCTCAGATAGCTCACTGTTTTTAGATAGTACTAGACAATTTAAAAAAAGTTAGTGTTTTTAGTTAATTTTGTAAATATTTAATGCTTACTTCCTTCCCGTAGCTGGCAAAGTAGTAGTTCCTCCTCCACTACTACATTCGGTTGGTCATCGCATATGTAGTATTTGTTTTTTAAGTCCATTACGTGTCTCAGCAGAGTTCAAAATCGGACTGTTCAACCAGTTGCAATAACGGTCTGCTTTATAGGATCTTTTTACATAAATGTGCGTAATGGATTTCTCATAATCAACCTCTTAATTCTTCTGCAGGTACTACATTGCATATTCAATGATATATGAAAAATATTAAGTTTTATTGCTACATGTATGTAGATTACGCGCGTGTTAATGTGGAAGCATTTTCTACTTAAAAATAAATCTTAATTAAAATTTTCGGAAAAATAAGAAATAGGCAGATGTTAGATTTGACGGAATACCTAAGGTACATATGTATTTATACTTATTTTAAAGGACATTTAAATAACAATAAAAATAAACATTTTTTCCTAATCGAATTACATTTAAATGAAAATTAAGTATTCATCTACGAATGAATTTCAAACGAAGTTGGCTCGTTGTAATTTTTGTTCTGCTTTATTATAGTACATGCAAGTCCGACGCGATTGAATATATTCCATAGCAAAATGCCAACAACTTTTTCGTCTTTCAGGTAAAATATTACACCTCGGCATATTCAGAATTTGTTGTATCTTCAGACTTAATTAAATCAGCACTAGAATTAGAAATATTTCTAAAGTCAACTTTATATAAATTCTCTACCAATTTTATATGTTTCTTTAACTTGCAATCATAATGAAAGTATATAAATAAATACTTTAGCCCTGGTATCATTCGATTTTATAGCTGTCCCATCGCCAATTAACAAAATGGTACGTGTTTTGGTAAATCTTATTACCTAAGGCGGTACTTAGTAGATGTAATTATTTATTTATTTTTTAATGAAATCTATATATAAAAATATGAATTTTAGACATAAATAAAAATAAATTTTTGTCACACTTCTTTTGTAAGTGACGTGGATGTAGCTTAATTTCAATCGGTGTACAAAGTTACAATAAGCCTCCTCCACTTTAATTATTTTCATAATTTTCCTAAACAAAAGTTGGCGGTGTCCTACGCAACGCAAAAATTAATTTCTAAATTTGGCCATAAATAAGGCATACAAAGTAATTGGAGATCAATACCAACAACATAATTCCTGAGGTTAATATATTCAAGTCCTTGATACCACCTTCCACGTTCAAATCATTGCCAGTCTATTAAGGATCCTGTTTCGGAGAATCTTGCCTTAGACATAAATTGATATTCGTTCCCCAAGATTAGCAATGCCAAAATACTCATAATCACTGTCACTTTGCAACATTTTAAAGAATATAAAATTTACTAAAAGTGATCCGGCTGCGCTTCCTAGTGCCATATTACGATAAAAACTCAATGTTACTTTATTTTCTTCCACTATTTATTTGTTTGGTACCTTTTGTGTCGTGTCTTGTTTACCCTTTTGTTGCGGCGCCATTTTTTTAATTCTTCCTTTGGAATAATAAAAAGGAGCCTTAATTCAGAGGTGCATAATGAGGTTTAAACTGGAACCTCCTTTGAGGAGGAGCACACTATGCCTATCGACTTTACTTTCTCGGCTGCAATCGACTATAATGGTTTTTTCTGTAAATTTTACTATTTTGAGCAAAAATCGTGCAAGCACTTAAATAAACAAATACATATGTAGCATTTGCGTGTGTGTGTTTGGCTTTTTGTTTGATTATTTTTGCTTTACTAAAATTTGGACTTCATTTGGTGTATCGGCAGATAAAATATAGCAATATAACTAAATAATAGTATTTTATTTTTAAATTAAAAAAATATTCATAACATGAAAAATAGCTTTTGCCACTGCTGGGGGTTGAACTTGGGTTTGAGGTCAAATCACATCGTCATTAAATTTTTTAGATTGATGGTACGTGTTTCCAATTAAAAATTTCCAATAAGTCATAAAAATATATATTTTCCATTTTTTTAATAGAAAATACCTAAATCATTAATTGATGTATAGTACATATACAGCTATTAATCGATAAGATATAAGCAAAAGATCATATTTGGATCTATTCAAACGCATTTTAAGTTTTAACCACAAAGGATTACAAGAAATCTTTTTGAAATAAGAAAAATGGCCTTGAGTTTTACGGTGGAAAAAGACAAATTGGCTCTCTCTACTAGTTATATGGAAACAAGAATATATCGCTATATATAAGTTTATTCTATTCGGAAACACAATGCCAGTTTTTATCGTCTGTTGCAAATCAGTATTCCCGTATTTATCAGTTACTGCCTACACATTTTTTTGTATTCTGTAGAAAAGTATTACGTCGATGATACTTTCGATTGACTCTGATTTTGTCGTCAATATATTTTGGCATTGAAATAAAATAAATGAAAAAAGATGAAACTCAAGCCAATTCGCAAAATTGTTCGAAGAATTGAAGATTTTGCAAGGTCACTGTTCCGAATAATTTTAATTAATTGTCGGTGCTTAATACCCTCACTCCATTTGAATCATTGTGGGGAGACCGATTTCCATAACATCTAGAATCGAATCTTCGACATGGAATCTATCTTATTATATTTTGTATCTTTGTTAAAAAAAAAAAACATTTTACAGCAAATATTACATAAACACAAAATAAGTATGTGTGTAGACATTTGAAAGAGAATTTGATCACAAAATCCTTTTAATTTGATTTCATTTTTCCTCTTTCCTTTTTAATATACTTACGTCCTTATTATCTGAGAATTAGAAACACTTAATTATGCTGTTTACAAAATAATGGATATTCATAATTATTATGTGTTAAATAGTTCACATGTTGTTTATATCTCCATCATTCAATACTGACATCAATATAATCCATAATTTAATCGGTTGTTAAAGAAAAACCATGGTGAAAAATCTTTCTGACCTCTTCCAAGGAGCGAGAACTCGGAGTACTCGGTTTTCAAGGCAAGCACTTTAACCACTACACCACCTTTAAAAACATTAAAATTCCTTAAATAATCTCTCAAGTATGGATTTTGCTTTTATATTTTTGGTATTCCTGGTTATTTTCTGTTTCTTTCTTGTGCTCGGCCCCTTTGGAGATTCAGTTTTTGAGTTCTGTTTCTTTTGTGGAGTTTCATTATATTCAGGAACTTGAGGTACATTTAATTTTTCGTACCTCATCAGCATCAAAGCAACCGCTGCTTCCAGCTCGTCCTCAGATAGTTCACTGTTTTTAGATAGTACTAGACAATTTAAAAAAAGTTAGTGTTTTTAGTTAATTTTGTAAATATTTAATGCTTACTTCCTTCCCGTAGCTGGCAAAGTAGTAGTTCCTCCTCCACTACTACATTCGGTTGGTCATCGCATATGTAGTATTTGTTTTTTAAGTCCATTACGTATCTCAGCAGAGTTCAAAATCGGACTGTTCAACCAGTTGCAATAACGGTCTGCTTTATAGGATCTTTTTACATAAATGTGCGTAATGGATTTCTCATAATCAACCTCTTAATTCTTCTGCAGGTACTACATTGCATATTCAATGATATATGAAAAATATTAAGTTTTATTGCTACATGTATGTAGATTACGCGCGTGTTAATGTGGAAGCATTTTCTACTTAAAAATAAATCTTAATTAAAATTTTCGGAAAAATAAGAAATAGGCAGATGTTAGATTTGACGGAATACCTAAGGTACATATGTATTTATACTTATTTTAAAGGACATTTAAATAACAATAAAAATAAACATTTTTTCCTAATCGAATTACATTTAAATGAAAATTAAGTATTCATCTACGAATGAATTTCAAACGAAGTTGGGTCGTTGTAATTTTTGTTCTGCTTTATTATAGTACATGCAAGTCCGACGCGATTGAATATATTCCATAGCAAAATGCCAACAACTTTTTCGTCTTTCAGGTAAAATATTACACCTCGGCCATTTTCAGAATTTGTTGACTTAATTAAATCAGCACTAGAATTAGAAATATTTCTAAAGTCAACTTTATATAAATTCTCTACCAATTTTATATGTTTCTTTAACTTGCAATCATAATGAAAGTATATAAATAAATACTTTAGCCCTGGTATCATTCGATTTTATAGCTGTCCCATCGCCAATTAACAAAATGGTACGTGTTTTGGTAAATCTTATTACCTAAGGCGGTACTTAGTAGATGTAATTATTTATTTATTTTTTAATGAAATCTATATATAAAAATATGAATTTTAGACATAAATAAAAATAAATTTTTGTCACACTTCTTTTGTAAGTGACGTGGATGTAGCTTAATTTCAATCGGTGTACAAAGTTACAATAAGCCTCCTCCACTTTAATTATTTTCATAATTTTCCTAAACAAAAGTTGGCGGTGTCCTACGCAACGCAAAAATTAATTTCTAAATTTGGCCATAAATAAGGCATACAAAGTAATTGGAGATCAATACCAACAACATAATTCCTGAGGTTAATATATTCAAGTCCTTGATACCACCTTCCACGTTCAAATCATTGCCAGTCTATTAAGGATCCTGTTTCGGAGAATCTTGCCTTAGACATAAATTGATATTCGTTCCCCAAGATTAGCAATGCCAAAATACTCATAATCACTGTCACTTTGCAACATTTTAAAGAATATAAAATTTACTAAAAGTGATCCGGCTGCGCTTCCTAGTGCCATATTACGATAAAAACTCAATGTTACTTTATTTTCTTCCACTATTTATTTGTTTGGTACCTTTTGTGTCGTGTCTTGTTTACCCTTTTGTTGCGGCGCCATTTTTTTAATTCTTCCTTTGGAATAATAAAAAGGAGCCTTAATTCAGAGGTGCATAATGAGGTTTAAACTGGAACCTCCTTTGAGGAGGAGCACACTATGCCTATCGACTTTACTTTCTCGGCTGCAATCAACTATAATGGTTTTTTCTGTAAATTTTACTATTTTGAGCAAAAATCGTGCAAGCACTTAAATAAACAAATACATATGTAGCATTTGCGTGTGTGTGTTTGGCTTTTTGTTTGATTATTTTTGCTTTACTAAAATTTGGACTTCATTTGGTGTATCGGCAGATAAAATATAGCAATATAACTAAATAATAGTATTTTATTTTTAAATTAAAAAAATATTCATAACATGAAAAATAGCTTTTGCCACTGCTGGGGGTTGAACTTGGGTTTGAGGTCAAATCACATCGTCATTAAATTTTTTAGATTGATGGTACGTGTTTCCAATTAAAAATTTCCAATAAGTCATAAAAATATATATTTTCCATTTTTTTAATAGAAAATACCTAAATCATTAATTGATGTATAGTACATATACAGCTATTAATCGATAAGATATAAGCAAAAGATCATATTTGGATCTATTCAAACGCATTTTAAGTTTTAACCACAAAGGATTACAAGAAATCTTTTTGAAATAAGAAAAATGGCCTTGAGTTTTACGGTGGAAAAAGACAAATTGGCTCTCTCTACTAGTTATATGGAAACAAGAATATATCGCTATATAGAAGTTTATTCTATTCGGAAACACAATGCCAGTTTTTATCGTCTGTTGCAAATCAGTATTCCCGTATTTATCAGTTACTGCCTACACATTTTTTTGTATTCTGTAGAAAAGTATTACGTCGATGATACTTTCGATTGACTCTGATTTTGTCGTCAATATATTTTAGCATTGAAATAAAATAAATGAAAAAATATGAAACTCAAGCCAATTCGCAAAATTGTTCGAAGAATTGAAGATTTTGCAAGGTCACTGTTCCAAATTATTTTAAGGAATTGTCGGTGCTTAATACCCTTTCGCTCCATTTGAATCATTGTGGGGAGACTCATTTCTAATCTTCGACATGGAAACTATCTTATTATATTTAATAAGTATGTTAAAAAAAAATGTTACATAAACACAAAATAAGTATGTGTGTAGACATTTGAAAGAGATTTTGATCACAAAAGCCTTTTAATTTCGTTTAATTTTTCCTCTTCACTTTTTAATATACTTACGTCCTTATTATCTGAGAATTAGAAACACTTAGTTATGCTGTTTACAAAATAATGGATATTCATAATTTCTATTTGTTTAAAAGTTTACATGTTGTTTATATCTCCATCATTCAATACTGACATCAATACAATCTTAGTTAATATACCCATAATTTAATGGGTTGTTAAAGAAATGGATCAGGAAATCAAAAATTTAAGAATAATTTAAACGAGAATTCTGATATCAGAACCGCAATTATGACTAAACTATTGCTTTACTTTTCGGTTACTATAAATAAGATTATGGGATAAGGTATATAGTTTTTAAAGACAGTTATATTAATATAAGTAAGTATATAAATAAAGCAAAAAAGAGCTGTAATCATATACAAATTCATTATTAAAATTCTTCAAATAATACCCGATTTGTTTAAAATTGTACATACTAAACAACCCTCAAGAATTTCGAGTCAGCCGTTTCACTATGTTTTTTTACAAGTTACTTTGATTTTCAATTAGTTGAAGAAAAGCATTCTCTATGGATTTTATTGAATTGTTATCGCTATTCTTTTTATGTTTTTCTCTTGTTCTCGACCGCTTTGGAGATTCAGTTCTTGAGTTCTGTTTCTTTTCATTATATTCAGGAACTTGAGGTACATTTAATTTTTCGTACCTCATCAGCATCAAAGCAAGCGCTGCTTCCAGCTCGTCCTCAGATAGCTCACTGTTTTTAGATAGTACTAGACAATTTAAAAAAAGTTAGTGTTTTTAGTTAATTTTGTAAATATTTAATGCTTACTTCCTTCCCGTAGCTGGCAAAGTAGTAGTTCCTCCTCCACTACTACATTCGGTTGGTCATCGCATATGTAGTATTTGTTTTTTAAGTCCATTACGTGTCTCAGCAGAGTTCAAAATCGGACTGTTCAACCAGTTGCAATAACGGTCTGCTTTATAGGATCTTTTTACATAAATGTGCGTAATGGATTTCTCATAATCAACCTCTTAATTCTTCTGCAGGTACTACATTGCATATTCAATGATATATGAAAAATATTAAGTTTTATTGCTACATGTATGTAGATTACGCGCGTGTTAATGTGGAAGCATTTTCTACTTAAAAATAAATCTTAATTAAAATTTTCGGAAAAATAAGAAATAGGCAGATGTTAGATTTGACGGAATACCTAAGGTACATATGTATTTATACTTATTTTAAAGGACATTTAAATAACAATAAAAATAAACATTTTTTCCTAATCGAATTACATTTAAATGAAAATTAAGTATTCATCTACGAATGAATTTCAAACGAAGTTGGCTCGTTGTAATTTTTGTTCTGCTTTATTATAGTACATGCAAGTCCGACGCGATTGAATATATTCCATAGCAAAATGCCAACAACTTTTTCGTCTTTCAGGTAAAATATTACACCTCGGCCATTTTCAGAATTTGTTGACTTAATTAAATCAGCACTAGAATTAGAAATATTTCTAAAGTCAACTTTATATAAATTCTCTACCAATTTTATATGTTTCTTTAACTTGCAATCATAATGAAAGTATATAAATAAATACTTTAGCCCTGGTATCATTCGATTTTATAGCTGTCCCATCGCCAATTAACAAAATGGTACGTGTTTTGGTAAATCTTATTACCTAAGGCGGTACTTAGTAGATGTAATTATTTATTTATTTTTTAATGAAATCTATATATAAAAATATGAATTTTAGACATAAATAAAAATAAATTTTTGTCACACTTCTTTTGTAAGTGACGTGGATGTAGCTTAATTTCAATCGGTGTACAAAGTTACAATAAGCCTCCTCCACTTTAATTATTTTCATAATTTTCCTAAACAAAAGTTGGCGGTGTCCTAAGCAACGCAAAAATTAATTTCTAAATTTGGCCATAAATAAGGCATACAAAGTAATTGGAGATCAATACCAACAACATAATTCCTGAGGTTAATATATTCAAGTCCTTGATACCACCTTCCACGTTCAAATCATTGCCAGTCTATTAAGGATCCTGTTTCGGAGAATCTTGCCTTAGACATAAATTGATATTCGTTCCCCAAGATTAGCAATGCCAAAATACTCATAATCACTGTCACTTTGCAACATTTTAAAGAATATAAAATTTACTAAAAGTGATCCGGCTGCGCTTCCTAGTGCCATATTACGATAAAAACTCAATGTTACTTTATTTTCTTCCACTATTTATTTGTTTGGTACCTTTTGTGTCGTGTCTTGTTTACCCTTTTGTTGCGGCGCCATTTTTTTAATTCTTCCTTTGGAATAATAAAAAGGAGCCTTAATTCAGAGGTGCATAATGAGGTTTAAACTGGAACCTCCTTTGAGGAGGAGCACACTATGCCTATCGACTTTACTTTCTCGGCTGCAATCAACTATAATGGTTTTTTCTGTAAATTTTACTATTTTGAGCAAAAATCGTGCAAGCACTTAAATAAACAAATACATATGTAGCATTTGCGTGTGTGTGTTTGGCTTTTTGTTTGATTATTTTTGCTTTACTAAAATTTGGACTTCATTTGGTGTATCGGCAGATAAAATATAGCAATATAACTAAATAATAGTATTTTATTTTTAAATTAAAAAAATATTCATAACATGAAAAATAGCTTTTGCCACTGCTGGGGGTTGAACTTGGGTTTGAGGTCAAATCACATCGTCATTAAATTTTTTAGATTGATGGTACGTGTTTCCAATTAAAAATTTCCAATAAGTCATAAAAATATATATTTTCCATTTTTTTAATAGAAAATACCTAAATCATTAATTGATGTATAGTACATATACAGCTATTAATCGATAAGATATAAGCAAAAGATCATATTTGGATCTATTCAAACGCATTTTAAGTTTTAACCACAAAGGATTACAAGAAATCTTTTTGAAATAAGAAAAATGGCCTTGAGTTTTACGGTGGAAAAAGACAAATTGGCTCTCTCTACTAGTTATATGGAAACAAGAATATATCGCTATATAGAAGTTTATTCTATTCGGAAACACAATGCCAGTTTTTATCGTCTGTTGCAAATCAGTATTCCCGTATTTATCAGTTACTGCCTACACATTTTTTTGTATTCTGTAGAAAAGTATTACGTCGATGATACTTTCGATTGACTCTGATTTTGTCGTCAACATATTTTAGCATTGAAATAAAATAAATGAAAAAATATGAAACTCAAGCCAATTCGCAAAATTGTTCGAAGAATTGAAGATTTTGCAAGGTCACTGTTCCAAATTATTTTAAGGAATTGTCGGTGCTTAATACCCTTTCGCTCCATTTGAATCATTGTGGGGAGACTCATTTCTAATCTTCGACATGGAAACTATCTTATTATATTTAATAAGTATGTTAAAAAAAATGTTACATAAACACAAAATAAGTATGTGTGTAGACATTTGAAAGAGATTTTGATCACAAAAGCCTTTTAATTTCGTTTAATTTTTCCTCTTCACTTTTTAATATACTTACGTCCTTATTATCTGAGAATTAGAAACACTTAGTTATGCTGTTTACAAAATAATGGATATTCATAATTTCTATTTGTTTAAAAGTTTACATGTTGTTTATATCTCCATCATTCAATACTGACATCAATACAATCTTAGTTAATATACCCATAATTTAATGGGTTGTTAAAGAAATGGATCAGGAAATCAAAAATTTAAGAATAATTTAAACGAGAATTCTGATATCAGAACCGCAATTATGACTAAACTATTGCTTTACTTTTCGGTTACTATAAATAAGATTATGGGATAAGGTATATAGTTTTTAAAGACAGTTATATTAATATAAGTAAGTATATAAATAAAGCAAAAAAGAGCTGTAATCATATACAAATTCATTATTAAAATTCTTCAAATAATACCCGATTTGTTTAAAATTGTACATACTAAACAACCCTCAAGAATTTCGAGTCAGCCGTTTCACTATGTTTTTTTACAAGTTACTTTGATTTTCAATTAGTTGAAGAAAAGCATTCTCTATGGATTTTATTGAATTGTTATCGCTATTCTTTTTATGTTTTTCTCTTGTTCTCGACCGCTTTGGAGATTCAGTTCTTGAGTTCTGTTTCTTTTCATTATATTCAGGAACTTGAGGTACATTTAATTTTTCGTACCTCATCAGCATCAAAGCAAGCCCTGCTTCCAGCTCGTCCTCAGATAGCTCACTGTTTTTAGATAGTACTAGACAATTTAAAAAAAGTTAGTGTTTTTAGTTAATTTTGTAAATATTTAATGCTTACTTCCTTCCCGTAGCTGGCAAAGTAGTAGTTCCTCCTCCACTACTACATTCGGTTGGTCATCGCATATGTAGTATTTGTTTTTTAAGTCCATTACGTGTCTCAGCAGAGTTCAAAATCGGACTGTTCAACCAGTTGCAATAACGGTCTGCTTTATAGGATCTTTTTACATAAATGTGCGTAATGGATTTCTCATAATCAACCTCTTAATTCTTCTGCAGGTACTACATTGCATATTCAATGATATATGAAAAATATTAAGTTTTATTGCTACATGTATGTAGATTACGCGCGTGTTAATGTGGAAGCATTTTCTACTTAAAAATAAATCTTAATTAAAATTTTCGGAAAAATAAGAAATAGGCAGATGTTAGATTTGACGGAATACCTAAGGTACATATGTATTTATACTTATTTTAAAGGACATTTAAATAACAATAAAAATAAACATTTTTTCCTAATCGAATTACATTTAAATGAAAATTAAGTATTCATCTACGAATGAATTTCAAACGAAGTTGGCTCGTTGTAATTTTTGTTCTGCTTTATTATAGTACATGCAAGTCCGACGCGATTGAATATATTCCATAGCAAAATGCCAACAACTTTTTCGTCTTTCAGGTAAAATATTACACCTCGGCATATTCAGAATTTGTTGTATCTTCAGACTTAATTAAATCAGCACTAGAATTAGAAATATTTCTAAAGTCAACTTTATATAAATTCTCTACCAATTTTATATGTTTCTTTAACTTGCAATCATAATGAAAGTATATAAATAAATACTTTAGCCCTGGTATCATTCGATTTTATAGCTGTCCCATCGCCAATTAACAAAATGGTACGTGTTTTGGTAAATCTTATTACCTAAGGCGGTACTTAGTAGATGTAATTATTTATTTATTTTTATTTCTTTTTGAATGAAATCTATAAAAATATGAATTTTAGACATAAATAAAAATAAACTTTTGTCACACTTTTTTTGTAAGTGACGTGGATGTAGCTTAATTTAAATCAGTGTACAAAGTTACAATAAGCCTCCTCCACTTTAATTATTTTCATAATTTTCCTAAACAAAAGTTGGCGGTGTCCTACGCAACGCAAAAATTAATTTCTAAATTTGGCCATAAATAAGGCATACAAAGTAATTGGAGATCAATACCAACAACATAATTCCTGAGGTTAATATATTCAAGTCCTTGATACCACCTTCCACGTTCAAATCATTGCCAGTCTATTAAGGATCCTGTTTCGGAGAATCTTGCCTTAGACATAAATTGATATTCGTTCCCCAAGATTAGCAATGCCAAAATACTCATAATCACTGTCACTTTCCAACATTTCAAAGAATATAAAATTTACTAAAAGGGATCCGGCTGCGCTTCCTAGTGCCATATTACGATAAAAACTCAATGTTACTTTATTTTCTTCCACTATTTATTTGTTTGGTACCTTTTGTGTCGTGTCTTGTTTACCCTTTTGTTGCGGCGCCATTTCATTTAATTCTTCCTTTAAACATTGGAATAATAAATAGGAGCCTTAATTCAGAGATGAAAAAATTAGGTTTGAACTCTAACCTCCTCAAAAAAGCACACTATGCCTATCGACTTTACTTTCCCGGCTGCAATGAACTCTAATTGTTTTTTCCGTAATTTTACTATTTTGACTAAAAATCGTGCAAACACTTAAATAAACATGATCCACTTGATGCGCACCTCTATTTATTTTTTTATGGAAAACAAATATGTAGCATTTGGACTTCATAATTAATTGTGTATGGGCAGATAAAATATAGAAATATAACTAAATAATAGTACTTTATTTTTAAATTAATAAAATATTCATAATATAAAAAATAGCTTTTGCCACTGCCGGGGGTTGAACTTGGGTTTGAGGTCAAATCACATTGTCGAAGAATTGAAGATTTTGCAAGGGCAGTGTTCCAAATAATTTTAAGGAATTGTCGGTGCTTAATACCCTTCGCTCCATTTGAATCATTGTGGGCAGACTCATTTCTAATCTTCGACATGGAAACTGTCTTATTATATTTATTAGGTTTGTTAAAAAAAATGTTACATAAACACAAAATAAGTATGTGTGTAGACATTTGAAAGAAATTTTGATCACAAAGCCTTTTAATTTCGTTTAATTTTTCCTTTTCACTTTTTAATATACTTACGTCCTTATTATCTGAGAATTAGAAACACTTAATTATGCTGTTTGCAAAATAATGGATATTCATAATTTTTATTTGTTAAAAAGTTCACATGTTGTTTATATCTCCATCATTCAATACTGACATCAATACAATCTTAGTTAATACACCCATAATTTAATCAGTTATTAAAGAAATGGATCAGGAAATCGAAAATTTTAGAATAATTTAAACGAGAATTCTGATTGATATCAGAACCACAATTATGACTAAATGATTGCTTTACATTTCGGTTACTAAAAATAACATTATGTAATCATATACAAATTAATTTATTACAAAATCATTATTAATCCGTTAATCACAATTTTGAAATAAAATAACTATTTGATTAATCGATTCAATCCCAACTGGCCTTCGTAGACTAGTAGGTAGTGTACTAGACTCGTAGTGCGAAGGTCGCAGGTTCGAATCCTGCAGCAGAACTCTGGCAGTTTGTGTTTGTGACAATTAAATTAATGAAATAAAATTAAATTTCCCCCCAATAATTTTCTCACGATATTTCTGCAAAAATCCCATAGTATGAATAATTGTTGGATTTAATTATTCCCATTAGCATCAAACCAACTGCAGCTTGCCAATTCGTCCTCATTCAGCTACTGTTTCTAAACAAAAGTACTACACAATTTTAAAAAAAGTTAGTGTTTTCAGTTAATTTGGTAAATAATTTAATGCTTACTTCCTTCCCTTAGTTGGCAAAGTAGTAGTTCCCTCCTTCCTCCACTACTACATTTGGTTGGTCATCGCACAAATAGTATCGGTTTTTTAAATCCATTACGTGTCTCAGATTAAGGCTGCTCATCGCATATGTTTTCTGTAATGAATCATATTAATCCATAGACTTGAAAAAATTTCAATAATCACAATTTTCAAATAAGATAATTATTTGATTAATTGATGATTCAATCACAAACTCATCTTAATTAAAATTTCGTCAAGTGGTATGGGTTTTTGCTTTGATGATATTGGTGCTACTTGCGTTCATTTTATGTGTTTTCCTTGTTCGTGGCCCCTTTGGCGAGTCAGTTTTTGAGTTCTGTTTCTTTTGTGGAGTTTCATTATATTCAGGAACTTGAGGTACATTTAATTTTTGTTTTTCCAAAAATAAATCTTTTAATTAAAATTTTGGGAAAAATAAGGAATAGGCAGATGTTAGATTTGGCGGAATACCTATGGAATGTACTTATTTATAAGTAGAAGAAAATAAATATTTTTCGCAAGGACATTTAAATAACAATAAAAATAAACATTTTCAGCTAATCGAAATACATTTTTAAATTTGTTTATTGACAGAAAAAAGTATAAGTATATATTTGCACTATAATAAGCACTAGTTAGCAAGAGAAGAAGGTTAATTACTAATATAAAATTTCTCTGAATCGAGTGCTCTAGTATTTTCAATATAATACTGGCTTGTTTTTAACATGTATAAATTAATTTTGATTATTGACAAGAGTAATATATGTATACAAAATGTTAATTGCAATAAAAATATCAGAAAAGACATGGCTTTTATATAAAAATAAATAATAAAAAAAAGTATGGAAAAGTAGTTTCAAGAGATAAAAAGAAAACGTTAATTATTAATTATTTATTAACCAGCAAAATTTTTTCGAATTCGATTTTTGTACTAAACTTTAATCTTTGCGTGATATACTTGTAGTGTATCTTATATCCAATTGCTCTAAATTGCAGTTAAATGTTTTAATATTAAGACGTCTATGGTTGTGGTAAAAGACTGAATGATTCGTTTGTTATCAAGGTAAAGAAAAGCTTCAAGAGGAACAAATCCTTCCCATTTCGCTTACATAAAAAGGAGCCATTAATAGGTTATTTTCATAGTACTGTGAAGATCTTAAGAATAATTAGATTACATTAATTATAAAATTATATATACATACGTATAATATTTGCATTATCATATAACTTTTTATTAGGTATGTATATATTTTGAATGTCCACTTTGTGGGTTTCCGTAGAGTGAAGCATTAAACCATATTGGACATGCGTATGTTAAGATTGGCCTCATTAGGGACTGATACATTATTATTTCAACCCTAGACTTTATATATTTTGAATAAAATAATGGCTTCTATATATTAAATGCTTTTATTGCATTAGTCAGGCTTTCATTAATATGATGATTAAAATGTAAAAATTTGTCCAGGTCTTTATGCAGTTTTGTATGAAATTTATTTTATTTTGAACTTCTTGCAATTTTTTTCTAATGTCGTAATTACATTTGTTTACAAGTATGGATTTTGATTTGATATTTGTTCATTTTATGTTTTTTTTTTCTTGTTCGTGGCCCCTTTGGAGAACCAGTTTTTGAGTTCGATTAGTCGTCGATTTTGCCGTCAATATATTTTGGCATTGAAATAAAATAAATGAAAAAAGATGAAACTCAAGCCAATTCGCAAAATTGTTCGAAGAATTGAAGATTTTGCAAGGTCACTGTTCCGAATAATTTTAATTAATTGTCGGTGCTTAATACCCTCAATCTTTTCCATAACATCTAGAATCGAATCTTCGACATGGAATCTATCTTATTATATTTTGTATCTTTGTTAAAAAAAAAAACATTTTACAGCAAATATTACATAAACACAAAATAAGTATGTGTGTAGACATTTGAAAGAGAATTTGATCACAAAATCCTTTTAATTTGATTTCATTTTTCCTCTTTCCTTTTTAATATACTTACGTCCTTATTATCTGAGAATTAGAAACACTTAATTATGCTGTTTACAAAATAATGGATATTCATAATTATTATGTGTTAAATAGTTCACATGTTGTTTATATCTCCATCATTCAATACTGACATCAATATAATCCATAATTTAATCGGTTGTTAAAGAAAAACCATGGTGAAAAATCTTTCTGACCTCTTCCAAGGAGCGAGAACTCGGAGTACTCGGTTTTCAAGGCAAGCACTTTAACCACTACACCACCTTTAAAAACATTAAAATTCCTTAAATAATCTCTCAAGTATGGATTTTGCTTTTATATTTTTGGTATTCCTGGTCATTTTCTGTTTCTTTCTTGTGCTCGGCCCCTGTGGAGATTCAGTTTTTGAGTTCTGTTTCTTTTGTGGAGTTTCATTATATTCAGGAACTTGAGGTACATTTAATTTTTCGTACCTCATCAGCATCAAAGCAACCGCTGCTTCCAGCTCGTCCTCAGATAGCTCACTGTTTTTAGATAGTACTAGACAATTTAAAAAAAGTTAGTGTTTTTAATTAATTTTGTAAATATTTAATGCTTACTTCCTTCCCTTAGTTGGCAAAGTAGTAGTTCCTCCTCCACTACTACATTCGGTTGGTCATCGCATATGTAGTATTTGTTTTTTAAGTCCATTACGTGTCTCAGCAGAGTTCAAAATCGGACTGTTCAACCAGTTGCAATAACGGTCTGCTTTATAGGATCTTTTTACATAAATGTGCGTAATGGATTTCTCATAATCAACCTCTTAATTCTTCTGCAGGTACTACATTGCATATGCAATGATATATGAAAAATATTAAGTTTTATTGCTACATGTATGTAGATTACGCGCGTGTTAATGTGGAAGCATTTTCTACTTAAAAATAAATCTTAATTAAAATTTTCGGAAAAATAAGAAATAGGCAGATGTTAGATTTGACGGAATACCTAAGGTACATATGTATTTATACTTATTTTAAAGGACATTTAAATAACAATAAAAATAAACATTTTTTCCTAATCGAATTACATTTAAATGAAAATTAAGTATTCATCTACGAATGAATTTCAAACGAAGTTGGGTCGTTGTAATTTGTTGGGTCGTTGTAATTTTTGTTCTGCTTTATTATAGTACATGCAAGTCCGACGCGATTGAATATATTCCATAGCAAAATGCCAACAACTTTTTCGTCTTTCAGGTAAAATATTACACCTCGGCCATTTTCAGAATTTGTTGACTTAATTAAATCAGCACTAGAATTAGAAATATTTCTAAAGTCAACTTTATATAAATTCTCTACCAATTTTATATGTTTCTTTAACTTGCAATCATAATGAAAGTATATAAATAAATACTTTAGCCCTGGTATCATTCGATTTTATAGCTGTCCCATCGCCAATTAACAAAATGGTACGTGTTTTGGTAAATCTTATTACCTAAGGCGGTACTTAGTAGATGTAATTATTTATTTATTTTTTAATGAAATCTATATATAAAAATATGAATTTTAGACATAAATAAAAATAAATTTTTGTCACACTTCTTTTGTAAGTGACGTGGATGTAGCTTAATTTCAATCGGTGTACAAAGTTACAATAAGCCTCCTCCACTTTAATTATTTTCATAATTTTCCTAAACAAAAGTTGGCGGTGTCCTAAGCAACGCAAAAATTAATTTCTAAATTTGGCCATAAATAAGGCATACAAAGTAATTGGAGATCAATACCAACAACATAATTCCTGAGGTTAATATATTCAAGTCCTTGATACCACCTTCCACGTTCAAATCATTGCCAGTCTATTAAGGATCCTGTTTCGGAGAATCTTGCCTTAGACATAAATTGATATTCGTTCCCCAAGATTAGCAATGCCAAAATACTCATAATCACTGTCACTTTGCAACATTTTAAAGAATATAAAATTTACTAAAAGTGATCCGGCTGCGCTTCCTAGTGCCATATTACGATAAAAACTCAATGTTACTTTATTTTCTTCCACTATTTATTTGTTTGGTACCTTTTGTGTCGTGTCTTGTTTACCCTTTTGTTGCGGCGCCATTTTTTTAATTCTTCCTTTGGAATAATAAAAAGGAGCCTTAATTCAGAGGTGCATAATGAGGTTTAAACTGGAACCTCCTTTGAGGAGGAGCACACTATGCCTATCGACTTTACTTTCTCGGCTGCAATCGACTATAATGGTTTTTTCTGTAAATTTTACTATTTTGAGCAAAAATCGTGCAAGCACTTAAATAAACAAATACATATGTAGCATTTGCGTGTGTGTGTTTGGCTTTTTGTTTGATTATTTTTGCTTTACTAAAATTTGGACTTCATTTGGTGTATCGGCAGATAAAATATAGCAATATAACTAAATAATAGTATTTTATTTTTAAATTAAAAAAATATTCATAACATGAAAAATAGCTTTTGCCACTGCTGGGGGTTGAACTTGGGTTTGAGGTCAAATCACATCGTCATTAAATTTTTTAGATTGATGGTACGTGTTTCCAATTAAAAATTTCCAATAAGTCATAAAAATATATATTTTCCATTTTTTTAATAGAAAATACCTAAATCATTAATTGATGTATAGTACATATACAGCTATTAATCGATAAGATATAAGCAAAAGATCATATTTGGATCTATTCAAACGCATTTTAAGTTTTAACCACAAAGGATTACAAGAAATCTTTTTGAAATAAGAAAAATGGCCTTGAGTTTTACGGTGGAAAAAGACAAATTGGCTCTCTCTACTAGTTATATGGAAACAAGAATATATCGCTATATATAAGTTTATTCTATTCGGAAACACAATGCCAGTTTTTATCGTCTGTTGCAAATCAGTATTCCCGTATTTATCAGTTACTGCCTACACATTTTTTTGTATTCTGTAGAAAAGTATTACGTCGATGATACTTTCGATTGACTCTGATTTTGTCGTCAATATATTTTGGCATTGAAATAAAATAAATGAAAAAAGATGAAACTCAAGCCAATTCGCAAAATTGTTCGAAGAATTGAAGATTTTGCAAGGTCACTGTTCCGAATAATTTTAATTAATTGTCGGTGCTTAATACCCTCACTTTTCCATAACATCTAGAATCGAATCTTCGACATGGAATCTATCTTATTATATTTTGTATCTTTGTTAAAAAAAAAAACATTTTACAGCAAATATTACATAAACACAAAATAAGTATGTGTGTAGACATTTGAAAGAGAATTTGATCACAAAATCCTTTTAATTTGATTTCATTTTTCCTCTTTCCTTTTTAATATACTTACGTCCTTATTATCTGAGAATTAGAAACACTTAATTATGCTGTTTACAAAATAATGGATATTCATAATTATTATGTGTTAAATAGTTCACATGTTGTTTATATCTCCATCATTCAATACTGACATCAATATAATCCATAATTTAATCGGTTGTTAAAGAAAAACCATGGTGAAAAATCTTTCTGACCTCTTCCAAGGAGCGAGAACTCGGAGTACTCGGTTTTCAAGGCAAGCACTTTAACCACTACACCACCTTTAAAAACATTAAAATTCCTTAAATAATCTCTCAAGTATGGATTTTGCTTTTATATTTTTGGTATTCCTGGTCATTTTCTGTTTCTTTCTTGTGCTCGGCCCCTGTGGAGATTCAGTTTTTGAGTTCTGTTTCTTTTGTGGAGTTTCATTATATTCAGGAACTTGAGGTACATTTAATTTTTCGTACCTCATCAGCATCAAAGCAACCGCTGCTTCCAGCTCGTCCTCAGATAGCTCACTGTTTTTAGATAGTACTAGACAATTTAAAAAAAGTTAGTGTTTTTAATTAATTTTGTAAATATTTAATGCTTACTTCCTTCCCTTAGTTGGCAAAGTAGTAGTTCCTCCTCCACTACTACATTCGGTTGGTCATCGCATATGTAGTATTTGTTTTTTAAGTCCATTACGTGTCTCAGCAGAGTTCAAAATCGGACTGTTCAACCAGTTGACATTGACATTGACATTTATTTATTCCATAAAATTCATTATACATTTGTTTTTAGAAACTACATTACTTAATTTAGGTTTTCTTAACGTAAAAAATACTTTTCTAAGACTAATTTACAATAATTGATTTTACATGACGGCTTGCCGTCGACTTTAAATATTTAAATATTTTTTTATACTTTAGAGTTACATTTCCAAAAAAAGGAATTAAAAAGGAATACAGTAAAATCTCGGAAAAGTTAAGTCTCGAAAAAGTTAATCTCGCGGAAAAGTTAATCGAGCGGCTGTCTTCACGTGCCGCTCTAAAAAGTTAATTTTTAATTAACTTTTTAGAGCGTGCATAAAAAAAACGAAAAATTCTGAGTAAAGAGAAATAAAATAAATTAAAAAAAAGAAAAATGAAATATTGGAAGCTTCGAGTAACTCCTATGAACAGGTACCAAGGAAAACTCTACATAAACCAGAATATGTTGAGTTGGATAAAAGTGTTTATGAATGGTTTTTAAAACAAAGAGACCGTAATTGTGCAGTAACTGGACCATTGATAAAAGCAAGAGCTAGAGTCGATTTCCAAAAGCTTTATCCAAATAAACAATTTAATGCGAGTGATGGGTGGCTAGCAAATTTTAAGAAAAGGCACGGTATTCGCTTTCTTAAAGTGTGTGGTGAAATTCTATCTAGCGATACCGCAGGAATAACACCTTTTATTCATAATTTACGGGCAAAATGTGCCCAAATGAAGATCACTGAATCACAAATATACAACGCTGACGAGTCTGGACTTTTCTACCGTTTATTACCCGATAAAACTTTCGTCGCAGCTACGGAAAAAACCGCACCAGGGAGGAAAATAGCCAAGGAGAGAATAACATTTTTGTTGTGCGCAAATGCGGATGGTTCGCACAAATTGACTCCGTTGGTGATAGGAAAAGCAGCTAATCCACGTTGTTTTAAGGGATTTGAAAACCCATTGGAGTATGTTAGTTCACAAAAGGCATGGATGAATGCAAAACTTTTTTATAACTGGTTTCATAACTCATTTGTCAAACAGGTAAATTCAGCAATTCGTTAAATACATGTGCATTTCTATAAGAGCTAATAACTTTAAAATTTTACAGGTCCGCAAATTTGCTCATGAAAATAATTTGCCACCAAAGGCTTTGTTGCTCATAGACAACTGCACGGCACACAAGCCTATTGATTTACTGAAAACTGAGGACGGCAATATTATAGCAATGCTTTTTCCGCCCAACGTCACACCTGTTTTACAGCCAATGGATCAAAATCCAATAAGATTGGTCAAATTGGGTTATCGAAATAAATTTTTATGCAACATGCTTGCAGAGGAAAACATTTCAATTGACCGTATGTTGAAGTTACATACAATTCGACAAGCCATATTGATGCTTAAGGCAGCTTGGGATGAATTGTTGCCAAGTGTTCTCAGCAACTCATGGAATAAAATAAACAAGTGGGATGATGATGAATATCAAGGCGAAGACAACATTCCACTGTCTGCGCTTATTGCACTGAACAGCGAATACAACAATTCAATTAACGAAGTTCAAGTTTTACTTTCGAAGGTGGCCGATAATGTGGAGATCAACATAGATGACGTAGAAGGCTGGAATGAAGATCAAGCAACAGAGGATGTAGAATGCGAATTGTCTTCTGATAGCTCTGACTCAGATATCGAGCAAAGTAGCCCACAAAAGGAAGTTAGTTATAATTTAGCACTCCAGAGCATAAATAATTTAATAAAATACTTCAAAAATGATGTAAAAGAGGTGGAAGACTTGATTCTCAAACGCACTAAATTAGTAGCAGCCTACCACAACAAAAGCAAGAAACAAACAACTTTAAAAAGTTATTTCACAACACCTAATACATAACTGAAATTTTTTAATTAATCATAAGTATGTACATACATATGTATAATATTAAAAATAAATGAAATAAAAATATAATTTACAGAAATATATGCTTTAAGCTTTATTTCGATAAATTTAAAAAACCTTCGGAAAAGTTAATAATTCGAAAAAGTTAATTACCCTTGGGACATTTTGATTAACTTTTCCGAGATTTTACTGTACATTATTTAGTTATAACTTACATGCTAAAACTTAAAAACTACCTTATCAACTAATCAATACTTACTAACTAAGATAAAAACTAAATTTAGCCAGAAGGGCTCAAGAGGAGTTTATTTGGATATTTTTTATTAAAAAAAAAAAAAAACCGTCCTAAATTGTCTATTGTGCGGTGTTGTACACCAGGTTAGTTGTGTCAAGGGTGTTAGCCCTTCTGTGATAAAATAGGAGGCCTGCATCACCAAAGAGGAGACCAGCATCCCTTAGGGTCAGTAGACTAGTAGGCGCAAGGTACCGGAAAGTACCCAATGCTTCCAGAGTTGGAGTTCTCTGGAAACATTCGCCAACCAGATCATTACCCAAGAAGGTTGATTTTTCCAGAAAATTAATAGCGGATTTTATAAGGAAAGCATCTATCCTTTCAAATTGTATGCTATCATAAATTTCCCTACAGGAGGGATTCCGAAAGGTGCCATCAGCCTGCATCCTTGCTCGTAATCCCAGACAAGAGCGGAGAACCCGCCTCTCCCAGCGTCTTAGCCGCTCCATCTGGTGTGAGGAAATCCCAAACCAGATTGGAAAGGCATACGCCATGAGAGGTCTAATGATTTGCCTGTAAATGAGGAGCTTAATCCCAGTGTTAAGGCCTAATCTGCGACGTAAAATATTAGAGTACATAAGGAAAACTCTCTTCATTCTTTCTAATATGAAGTCGACATGTCTATAGAATTCAAAATTTTCATGAAATATAACCCCAAGATACCTAATTCTGTCGGAAATTTTAATAAGCTCGCCGCCAATGGTTAAATGGGGAATATAACCTCTTGCATTAGGAAAAAGCCTGCCACGTCTGCCCTTAATCAGCAGACAATCTGTCTTGGCAATGTTCAACCTTAAGCCCCATTTCATGAAGTACTCATGTAATATGGCAAGGTAGGCATTGAGCCTTTCATTTAATGTCCTTGCCCTTGGGCCAGTCACAGCGACCAGAATATCGTCAGCATAAGTTAGCAGTAAATCCCCAGCAGCAGGTTGTGGAATATCTGAAATGAAGATGTTGTACAACACAGGGCCCAGTAAAGAACCCTGTGGCACACCAGCTTCAACAGTTCTGACTTCAGACAGAGCATCGCCCACCTTTACTCTAAAGGTTCGACAGTTTAGAAAATCGGCTACCAGTCTACAAGTAGAGCGCCTAAAGCCAAAGTCTATCATTTTGTATAGGATCCCCTCCTGCCAGGCAGTATCAAATGCCTTAGAGAAGTCAAGGCTAACTGCAAGTGTAGGGCATCTGTTGTTCAGGCCTCTCGTCACATAATCAGAGAAAACCATTAGGGCATGAGAAGTCGAATGACCTCCCTTAAACCCGAATTGGAAGTCTTTCAGGATGTTTCCATCCTGAATTCTTCCCTGAATCCTGCTCAGTATAAACCATTCCATAAGTTTTCCAAAAGATGATAATAGGGAAATAGGTCGATAATTGCCAGCATCCCTAGTATCTACCCTAGGTTTTGCAATAGGAATGACGATAGCCTCCTTCCATTTAATTGGGAAATAACCAATGTTAAAGCAATGGTTAAACAAAATCGCCAAAAAGCGCCATGTTGTCCGCCCAGTTTTCCTTAAGACATAGTCAGGAACTCCATCAGCGGCGCTGGATCTTTTATTCCTTCTCATCCGAAGGGCATATCCAATATCTTCTGGTGTAAGAATCTCACACTCCGAAGAATCGGATCCACCTAAAATAGCGGTGCCATCGGCCATGACCGATTGTCCAAATGACAAGGATGGTTCATAGTCCCTCAAGATTGAGACCCTCTGTGTCACGGTATCCTCAAGCGGTGACCCTCGAGAAAAATTACCGTTCCTATGCACTTCACAAAATCTGTCTGCTAGCAGTTCAGATATGTCACAATCTTCAGTGATCAGCGACCCACTGGAAGATCTTAGACTTTCAATAGGCATTTTCTTTCTGATTCCGGCACCTCTTTTTACATTCCTATACGTCTTGCTGTCGAGGCGTATGTTCTGCAAGAAGTTTGTCCAGTAATTTTCCTCAAAAATGGCTATAGCTTCCCGAATGATCCTATCAGCGTTCCTAATCTCAGCTCTTATTATCGAATACCTACCCGGATCAATAGTCCGATGCAACATCCTCTTAAGCCTTTTCTTCTCAGCTATAAAGCCAAGAATGGTAGGAGGAAGTTTCCGAAGTCCCCTATTGACTATAGGAGTCTTAGGAATTGCTTCGTCCATGGCATTACCGAAAACCAGGCACATTGAATCGATGGATTGATCTATCTCATGTGGTGAGACATTGCGATCAACCGGGAGTTCAATACGTGGTAAATCACGTGTTAATATGGCATTAAGCCGATCCCTATTCAGGAGATCATAATTAAACATTGAAGGCACTGAACCTCGTCTCAAGGTACCAAGCTCAAAGATGTACTCCACTGCTAGGTGATCAGATTCGAAATCCAATGTTCTGAGCCCATTTGAGTTCAATGATTGTGATGAGAGGTCTGTTGAAGACATTATTATGTCTATGAATGAGGATGTGATGCCAGAAATCCGAGTAGGACCATTAGTCCGATGAATTTCGATTTCAGGGCATGACAGGATAAATTCGTGAAGAATACGACCTTTCAAATTGCAAGAGTTTCCTCCCCAGTAAGAATGCTTAGCATTCAAATCTCCGCCTATTATCAAACCTCCCCTACTAGATAGTTCCAGGATAGGATCTAAATCAGAAATTGAAAATGTATCAGCCGGTCGTGAATACATTGAAATAAAGGTTACAAAGCTACCATCAGCCCTATTTATCCTGACCGCAGTATTCTCGATTGGGCCCAAGTCCAATAAAATCCTACTGCAACAAATTTCATTCCTAACAAACACGGCAGTGCCACCTCCGCGACCGCTCTGTCTATCCTGTCTGAAAATTCTATACCCCCTGTATTCAAGCCTATGCCTGGGGGATAGCTTGTGCTCCGCAACCAATATTATATCCGGACGATGCTCCCTAATAAAAATATCCAAGTAATACCTTCTGTGCCTTGACACCAAAGAGTTTACATTTAAGAATATGCACTTCATGCAATTAGTCATGTTGCAATGATATCAGCATACCAAGCAACGCTTGGGATCTGTCTCTATCCGTATTGAGCGCCCTATATTCCCTAGCGAAGCCCTTAAGTTTTCCTAGACAGCTTAGTATATCGCTACCAAAAAGGCGCTTACAATCATTGTCTATAAGATTAAAATCAGCCCTAGCGGACTCGACAGTAACCCCATTGTTTTGTGAATTCCTAGAGGTGTTAGAGGGGATAACTCTAACAGTCCTAGGAGCAGTATTTACCGCCGTCTTAGCAGCAGTGGCATATGAGACTCCATTAACAACGCGTGCAGCATTGATGGGAGTCTGACGCGCAGGTGTAGGATTCGCACTTGCGCCTTTATTCTTCCTGCGAAGAATTTCTAAACGCTTGGGACAATCTTTGGCGCTGGCCGGATGGCCCACCTGTCCACAGTTAACACATTTTACTGGAAGACCTACCTTCCTAATCGCTTGACCCGTTGTCGGGTCAGTAGTTAATATCTCGGCCGTATTGTCCTTCTTCGCCGGGACCTTACATTTGCCAGGTTCGTGGGATTCGCCACATTTGACACACCTGAAAGGCATGTTACAGTTAATGGCCACATGGCCGAATCTTTGGCACTTGTAACATTGTACTAGATCCTTCTTTTGATGTTTCTCCATGTATATTCTACAATGAAGAATGAAACGTATGTTCCTAAAACTTTTTAGGTCCGAATCCCTAGACAGTTGGAACAGCCATCTGTCACCACCGATCTTATGTAGGCCCAAAATCCTACAATTTATTTGGAGACTTTTCATGTACTCCAGTACTTCGTTCGAATCAAAGGTCCCTGAAAGACCCTTTATGACAATAGAAAAAGGCCTATCAGCCTTAGGAGTATGGGTATAAAAATTAATGCCCTGCTCTCTCAGCAATTCCTTTAATTTAGCGAAATCCTCCAGGGTGCAGACTCCTATATTCGTCACATTTTTCCCTAGGATTTTTATATTGTAATCTTTATGTCCTATTCTTTTTTCTAATTTAGAACATATATCTTTAACATTAATATTATAGGTCGTAATTATTGGGACCGATTTACTTACTGTTTGACGCTGCTCCTTCTTTTTTCCAGGAACACATTGGTTGTTTGCCTTTGGGATTTCCT
Source organism: Germaria angustata (assembly GCA_963681545.1). Lineage (NCBI taxonomy): Eukaryota > Metazoa > Arthropoda > Insecta > Diptera > Tachinidae > Germaria > Germaria angustata. Next base: position 14,971,313 of record OY812999.1, on the reverse strand, counting down.
TCGGCTTCGGGATTACATTTTCCAAGGTTGGATATGCGCTATCACCAGGTTTATGGTTGTTGAAGTAGATCACCGATGGCACCATTCTACTGCTGTTGTCCTCCACCTGCATCTCCTCGCTGGAGACGGATGAATCACTATCACTATCGTTGCTATCGCTCTTCGACGCCTGGGGTGTGTCGACTTTCCGGTTCTGCAGGTTCAGAATTGCTCTACGTAATTCTGCATTTTCCAAGGCGAGCTCGTTCAGCCTTCTGCTGAGGACCTCGTTCATCTCTTGCAACTCCTCAGGAGTAGCAGTGGCTCTTGGCCTTTTGTTCGGATGGGGGCTTTCGCCCTTCTCCATGTTCTTCGCTCACTTCCTTCGTATATGCTTTTTTTGAGAAAAAAAGACAAAACCACGATTGCCGAGCAGGTAGATCGATACGTGTATGGAATACCCACACACACTGCGAATACTGATTTTTTTATTGTTTTATTTCGTTACGCACAGTTTGTTTTTCCGAAACTTGTTGTTCACTTGTTCACTTTGCAAACATCAATCATCTGTTCAACCAGTTGCAATAACGGTCTGCTTTATAGGATCTTTTTACATAAATGTGCGTAATGGATTTCTCATAATCAACCTCTTAATTCTTCTGCAGGTACTACATTGCATATGCAATGATATATGAAAAATATTAAGTTTTATTGCTACATGTATGTAGATTACGCGCGTGTTAATGTGGAAGCATTTTCTACTTAAAAATAAATCTTAATTAAAATTTTCGGAAAAATAAGAAATAGGCAGATGTTAGATTTGACGGAATACCTAAGGTACATATGTATTTATACTTATTTTAAAGGACATTTAAATAACAATAAAAATAAACATTTTTTCCTAATCGAATTACATTTAAATGAAAATTAAGTATTCATCTACGAATGAATTTCAAACGAAGTTGGGTCGTTGTAATTTTTGTTCTGCTTTATTATAGTACATGCAAGTCCGACGCGATTGAATATATTCCATAGCAAAATGCCAACAACTTTTTCGTCTTTCAGGTAAAATATTACACCTCGGCCATTTTCAGAATTTGTTGACTTAATTAAATCAGCACTAGAATTAGAAATATTTCTAAAGTCAACTTTATATAAATTCTCTACCAATTTTATATGTTTCTTTAACTTGCAATCATAATGAAAGTATATAAATAAATACTTTAGCCCTGGTATCATTCGATTTTATAGCTGTCCCATCGCCAATTAACAAAATGGTACGTGTTTTGGTAAATCTTATTACCTAAGGCGGTACTTAGTAGATGTAATTATTTATTTATTTTTTAATGAAATCTATATATAAAAATATGAATTTTAGACATAAATAAAAATAAATTTTTGTCACACTTCTTTTGTAAGTGACGTGGATGTAGCTTAATTTCAATCGGTGTACAAAGTTACAATAAGCCTCCTCCACTTTAATTATTTTCATAATTTTCCTAAACAAAAGTTGGCGGTGTCCTAAGCAACGCAAAAATTAATTTCTAAATTTGGCCATAAATAAGGCATACAAAGTAATTGGAGATCAATACCAACAACATAATTCCTGAGGTTAATATATTCAAGTCCTTGATACCACCTTCCACGTTCAAATCATTGCCAGTCTATTAAGGATCCTGTTTCGGAGAATCTTGCCTTAGACATAAATTGATATTCGTTCCCCAAGATTAGCAATGCCAAAATACTCATAATCACTGTCACTTTGCAACATTTTAAAGAATATAAAATTTACTAAAAGTGATCCGGCTGCGCTTCCTAGTGCCATATTACGATAAAAACTCAATGTTACTTTATTTTCTTCCACTATTTATTTGTTTGGTACCTTTTGTGTCGTGTCTTGTTTACCCTTTTGTTGCGGCGCCATTTTTTTAATTCTTCCTTTGGAATAATAAAAAGGAGCCTTAATTCAGAGGTGCATAATGAGGTTTAAACTGGAACCTCCTTTGAGGAGGAGCACACTATGCCTATCGACTTTACTTTCTCGGCTGCAATCGACTATAATGGTTTTTTCTGTAAATTTTACTATTTTGAGCAAAAATCGTGCAAGCACTTAAATAAACAAATACATATGTAGCATTTGCGTGTGTGTGTTTGGCTTTTTGTTTGATTATTTTTGCTTTACTAAAATTTGGACTTCATTTGGTGTATCGGCAGATAAAATATAGCAATATAACTAAATAATAGTATTTTATTTTTAAATTAAAAAAATATTCATAACATGAAAAATAGCTTTTGCCACTGCTGGGGGTTGAACTTGGGTTTGAGGTCAAATCACATCGTCATTAAATTTTTTAGATTGATGGTACGTGTTTCCAATTAAAAATTTCCAATAAGTCATAAAAATATATATTTTCCATTTTTTTAATAGAAAATACCTAAATCATTAATTGATGTATAGTACATATACAGCTATTAATCGATAAGATATAAGCAAAAGATCATATTTGGATCTATTCAAACGCATTTTAAGTTTTAACCACAAAGGATTACAAGAAATCTTTTTGAAATAAGAAAAATGGCCTTGAGTTTTACGGTGGAAAAAGACAAATTGGCTCTCTCTACTAGTTATATGGAAACAAGAATATATCGCTATATATAAGTTTATTCTATTCGGAAACACAATGCCAGTTTTTATCGTCTGTTGCAAATCAGTATTCCCGTATTTATCAGTTACTGCCTACACATTTTTTTGTATTCTGTAGAAAAGTATTACGTCGATGATACTTTCGATTGACTCTGATTTTGTCGTCAATATATTTTGGCATTGAAATAAAATAAATGAAAAAAGATGAAACTCAAGCCAATTCGCAAAATTGTTCGAAGAATTGAAGATTTTGCAAGGTCACTGTTCCGAATAATTTTAATTAATTGTCGGTGCTTAATACCCTCACTCCATTTGAATCATTGTGGGGAGACCGATTTCCATAACATCTAGAATCGAATCTTCGACATGGAATCTATCTTATTATATTTTGTATCTTTGTTAAAAAAAAAAAAAAAACATTTTACAGCAAATATTACATAAACACAAAATAAGTATGTGTGTAGACATTTGAAAGAGAATTTGATCACAAAATCCTTTTAATTTGATTTCATTTTTCCTCTTTCCTTTTTAATATACTTACGTCCTTATTATCTGAGAATTAGAAACACTTAATTATGCTGTTTACAAAATAATGGATATTCATAATTATTATGTGTTAAATAGTTCACATGTTGTTTATATCTCCATCATTCAATACTGACATCAATATAATCCATAATTTAATCGGTTGTTAAAGAAAAACCATGGTGAAAAATCTTTCTGACCTCTTCCAAGGAGCGAGAACTCGGAGTACTCGGTTTTCAAGGCAAGCACTTTAACCACTACACCACCTTTAAAAACATTAAAATTCCTTAAATAATCTCTCAAGTATGGATTTTGCTTTTATATTTTTGGTATTCCTGGTTATTTTCTGTTTCTTTCTTGTGCTCGGCCCCTTTGGAGATTCAGTTTTTGAGTTCTGTTTCTTTTGTGGAGTTTCATTATATTCAGGAACTTGAGGTACATTTAATTTTTCGTACCTCATCAGCATCAAAGCAACCGCTGCTTCCAGCTCGTCCTCAGATAGTTCACTGTTTTTAGATAGTACTAGACAATTTAAAAAAAGTTAGTGTTTTTAGTTAATTTTGTAAATATTTAATGCTTACTTCCTTCCCGTAGCTGGCAAAGTAGTAGTTCCTCCTCCACTACTACATTCGGTTGGTCATCGCATATGTAGTATTTGTTTTTTAAGTCCATTACGTGTCTCAGCAGAGTTCAAAATCGGACTGTTCAACCAGTTGCAATAACGGTCTGCTTTATAGGATCTTTTTACATAAATGTGCGTAATGGATTTCTCATAATCAACCTCTTAATTCTTCTGCAGGTACTACATTGCATATGCAATGATATATGAAAAATATTAAGTTTTATTGCTACATGTATGTAGATTACGCGCGTGTTAATGTGGAAGCATTTTCTACTTAAAAATAAATCTTAATTAAAATTTTCGGAAAAATAAGAAATAGGCAGATGTTAGATTTGACGGAATACCTAAGGTACATATGTATTTATACTTATTTTAAAGGACATTTAAATAACAATAAAAATAAACATTTTTTCCTAATCGAATTACATTTAAATGAAAATTAAGTATTCATCTACGAATGAATTTCAAACGAAGTTGGCTCGTTGTAATTTTTGTTCTGCTTTATTATAGTACATGCAAGTCCGACGCGATTGAATATATTCCATAGCAAAATGCCAACAACTTTTTCGTCTTTCAGGTAAAATATTACACCTCGGCCATTTTCAGAATTTGTTGACTTAATTAAATCAGCACTAGAATTAGAAATATTTCTAAAGTCAACTTTATATAAATTCTCTACCAATTTTATATGTTTCTTTAACTTGCAATCATAATGAAAGTATATAAATAAATACTTTAGCCCTGGTATCATTCGATTTTATAGCTGTCCCATCGCCAATTAACAAAATGGTACGTGTTTTGGTAAATCTTATTACCTAAGGCGGTACTTAGTAGATGTAATTATTTATTTATTTTTTAATGAAATCTATATATAAAAATATGAATTTTAGACATAAATAAAAATAAATTTTTGTCACACTTCTTTTGTAAGTGACGTGGATGTAGCTTAATTTCAATCAGTGTACAAAGTTACAATAAGCCTCCTCCACTTTAATTATTTTCATAATTTTCCTAAACAAAAGTTGGCGGTGTCCTAAGCAACGCAAAAATTAATTTCTAAATTTGGCCATAAATAAGGCATACAAAGTAATTGGAGATCAATACCAACAACATAATTCCTGAGGTTAATATATTCAAGTCCTTGATACCACCTTCCACGTTCAAATCATTGCCAGTCTATTAAGGATCCTGTTTCGGAGAATCTTGCCTTAGACATAAATTGATATTCGTTCCCCAAGATTAGCAATGCCAAAATACTCATAATCACTGTCACTTTGCAACATTTTAAAGAATATAAAATTTACTAAAAGTGATCCGGCTGCGCTTCCTAGTGCCATATTACGATAAAAACTCAATGTTACTTTATTTTCTTCCACTATTTATTTGTTTGGTACCTTTTGTGTCGTGTCTTGTTTACCCTTTTGTTGCGGCGCCATTTCATTTAATTCTTCTTGAACATTGGAATAATAATTCAGAGATGAAAAAATTAGGTTTGAACTCTAACCTCCTCAAAAAAGCACACTATGCCTATCGACTTTACTTTCCCGGCTGCAATCAACTCTAATGGTTTTTTCCGTAATTTTACTATTTTGACCAAAAATCGTGCAAGCACTTAAATAAACATGATCCACTTGATGCGCACCTTTATTTATTTTTTATGGAAAACAAATATGTAGCATTTGTGTGTGTGTATGTGTTTGTTTGGCTTTTTGTTTGATTATTTTTATAAAATTTGGACTTCATAATTAATTGTGTATGGGCAGATAAAATATAGAAATATAACTAAATAATAGTATTTTATTTTTAAATTAATAAAATATTCATAATATAAAAAATAGCTTTTGCCACTGCCGGGGGTTGAACTTGGGTTTGAGGTCAAATCACATTGTCGAAGAATTGAAGATTTTGCAAGGGCAGTGTTCCGAATAATTTTAAGGAATTGTCGGTGCTTAATACCCTTCGCTCCATTTGAATCATTGTGGGCAGACTCATTTCTAATCTTCGACATGGAAACTGTCTTATTATATTTATTAGGTTTGTTAAAAAAAATGTTACATAAACACAAAATAAGTATGTGTGTAGACATTTGAAAGAAATTTTGATCACAAAAGCCTTTTAATTTCGTTTAATTTTTCCTTTTCACTTTTTAATATACTTACGTCCTTATTATCTGAGAATTAGAAACACTTAATTATGCTGTTTACAAAATAATGGATATTCATAATTATTATGTGTTAAATAGTTCACATGTTGTTTATATCTCCATCATTCAATACTGACATCAATATAATCCATAATTTAATCGGTTGTTAAAGAAAAACCATGGTGAAAAATCTTTCTGACCTCTTCCAAGGAGCGAGAACTCGGAGTACTCGGTTTTCAAGGCAAGCACTTTAACCACTACACCACCTTTAAAAACATTAAAATTCCTTAAATAATCTCTCAAGTATGGATTTTGCTTTTATATTTTTGGTATTCCTGGTTATTTTCTGTTTCTTTCTTGTGCTCGGCCCCTTTGGAGATTCAGTTTTTGAGTTCTGTTTCTTTTGTGGAGTTTCATTATATTCAGGAACTTGAGGTACATTTAATTTTTCGTACCTCATCAGCATCAAAGCAACCGCTGCTTCCAGCTCGTCCTCAGATAGCTCACTGTTTTTAGATAGTACTAGACAATTTAAAAAAAGTTAGTGTTTTTAATTAATTTTGTAAATATTTAATGCTTACTTCCTTCCCTTAGTTGGCAAAGTAGTAGTTCCTCCTCCACTACTACATTCGGTTGGTCATCGCATATGTAGTATTTGTTTTTTAAGTCCATTACGTGTCTCAGCAGAGTTCAAAATCGGACTGTTCAACCAGTTGCAATAACGGTCTGCTTTATAGGATCTTTTTACATAAATGTGCGTAATGGATTTCTCATAATCAACCTCTTAATTCTCCTGCAGGTACTACATTGCATATGATAGATATTTCTGCAAGAATCCCACAGTATGAAGAAATTTTATTTTGATATTGTTGCATACTCCTGTGTTAATATTTATAATGTTACATACACAGAAGAAGGCATATATATTTTTTAATTTAATAACAACACAAGATATAGTTTGCGCGGCAGGATTCGAACCTGCGACCTTCGCACTACGAGTCTAGTACACTACCTACTAGTCTACGAAGGCCAGTTGTGATTGAATCGATTAATCAAATAGTTATTTTATTTCAAAATTGTGATTAACGGATTAATAATGATTTTGTAATAAATTAATTTGTATATGATTACATAATGTTATTTATAGTAACCGAAAAGTAAAGCAATAGTTTAGTCATAATTGCGGTTCTGATATCAGAATTCTCGTTTAAATTATTCTTAAATTTTTGATTTCCTGATCCATTTCTTTAACAACCCATTAAATTATGGGTATATTAACTAAGATTGTATTGATGTCAGTATTGAATGATGGAGATATAAACAACATGTAAACTTTTAAACAAATAGAAATTATGAATATCCATTATTTTGTAAACAGCATAACTAAGTGTTTCTAATTCTCAGATAATAAGGACGTAAGTATATTAAAAAGTGAAGAGGAAAAATTAAACGAAATTAAAAGGCTTTTGTGATCAAAATCTCTTTCAAATGTCTACACACATACTTATTTTGTGTTTATGTAACATTTTTTTTAACATACTTATTAAATATAATAAGATAGTTTCCATGTCGAAGATTAGAAATGAGTCTCCCCACAATGATTCAAATGGAGCGAAAGGGTATTAAGCACCGACAATTCCTTAAAATAATTCGGAACAGTGACCTTGCAAAATCTTCAATTCTTCGAACAATTTTGCGAATTGGCTTGAGTTTCATATTTTTTCATTTATTTTATTTCAATGCTAAAATATATTGACGACAAAATCAGAGTTAATCGAAAGTATCATCGACGTAATACTTTTCTACAGAATACAAAAAAATGTGTAGGCAGTAACTGATAAATACGGGAATACTGATTTGCAACAGACGATAAAAACTGGCATTGTGTTTCCGAATAGAATAAACTTATATATAGCGATATATTCTTGTTTCCATATAACTAGTAGAGAGAGCCAATTTGTCTTTTTCCACCGTAAAACTCAAGGCCATTTTTCTTATTTCAAAAAGATTTCTTGTAATCCTTTGTGGTTAAAACTTAAAATGCGTTTGAATAGATCCAAATATGATCTTTTGCTTATATCTTATCGATTAATAGCTGTATATGTACTATACATCAATTAATGATTTAGGTATTTTCTATTAAAAAAATGGAAAATATATATTTTTATGACTTATTGGAAATTTTTAATTGGAAACACGTACCATCAATCTAAAAAATTTAATGACGATGTGATTTGACCTCAAACCCAAGTTCAACCCCCATCAGTGGCAAAAGCTATTTTTCATGTTATGAATATTTTTTTAATTTAAAAATAAAATACTATTATTTAGTTATATTGCAAAAATAATCAAACAAAAAGCCAAACACACACACGCAAATTCTACATATGTATTTGTTTATTTAAGTGCTTGCACGATTTTTGCTCAAAATAGTAAAATTTACAGAAAAAACCATTAGAGTTGATCGCAGCCGAGAAAGTAAAGTCGATAGGCATAGTGTGCTCCTCCTCAAAGGAGGTTCCAGTTTAAACCTCATTATGCACCTCTGAATTAAGGCTCCTTTTTATTATTCCAAAGGAAGAATTAAAAAAATGGCGCCGCAACAAAAGGGTAAACAAGACACGACACAAAAGGTACCAAACAAATAAATAGTGGAAGAAAATAAAGTAACATTGAGTTTTTATCGTAATATGGCACTAGGAAGCGCAGCCGGATCACTTTTAGTAAATTTTATATTCTTTAAAATGTTGCAAAGTGACAGTGATTATGAGTATTTTGGCATTGCTAATCTTGGGGAACGAATATCAATTTATGTCTAAGGCAAGATTCTCCGAAACAGGATCCTTAATAGACTGGCAATTATTTGAACGTGGAAGGTGGTATCAAGGACTTGAATATATTAACCTCAGGAATTATGTTGTTGGTATTGATCTCCAATTACTTTGTATGCCTTATTTATGGCCAAATTTAGAAATTAATTTTTGCGTTGCGTAGGACACCGCCAACTTTTGTTTAGGAAAATTATGAAAATAATTAGTGGAGGAGGCTTATTGTAACTTTGTACACTGATTGAAATTAAGCTACATCCACGTCACTTACAAAAGAAGTGTGACAAAAGTTAATTTTTATTTATGTCTAAAATTCATATTTTTATAGATTTCATTCAAAAAGAAATAAAAATAAATAAATAATTACATCTACTAAGTACCGCGCCTTAGGTAAGAGGCCGTGGTGGCCTCAGCGGTAAAGGTACTTGGATCTAGAATTTTTTGAGGGTATGATGGATCGACTCAGAGTAAAGGCATTTTTTGTGTTTATTATTTATTTAATAATTACACTATGGAACATTTTTGGGATTATTGTCTGGGGGGTGAGAAATTCCAAGTCAGGGTGATGGTACTAGGTCAGTATAGCAAAACCCTCAAAGGGTTTGGAGTTCGTATGTGTCAGTTTTTTGTTATGACCTTTTAAATTTTTTCCTTATCTTCATGTTTTTTCGCTTAGTTGTAACATTTCGGCAAAAACGTAGTTTAACATAACTCGAGAACCACTTGTCCGATTTTGATGAAACAAATTTAGAAAAATTAAGAATTACAATTTCTTTAATCCGTTCATATAACGTTTTCCTATATGTGCAACACTTTCGAAGTTAGAAATGAATGTATGAAGGGAAAAAAGTATTTTTTGCCTAAAAATTTAAATATTTTTCTTTTTAAATTAATAAAAAATCCAAAATGGAAAAAAGGATCAAGTGTTATTAATTTCATGTAAAGTCACATAACCTATAAACAAAATGCGACATAGATCATAGAAATCGACTAACGCGTTCTGCTTTTATTTACAATTAAGTGAAGGTATCCCATTTTGACAAGAATATTGATATTTGTTTTTATTCAAAAAAGCGTCATTTATCGCCTTCTGGCCATAAACTACTAAAAAAATTAAGTAAATATTTTTATAATTTTTTATTTTTATTTTATTTATTTATTTTTATTTATTTTAATAAATATTGCCTAGACTTTTTCGATGGTGGTTGTTCGGGACTAGTGGCATCGCATTCATCGTTTCTTTCGTTTCTGTACTATAGGCGATCGGAACTGAAGGTTTTTTATTAGTCTTATGCAGTAAAACCGCCTTCAAGCTGAGTTTTGAACTGTCAAAAAATATTCTCCAGTCATCTGCTTCATATTTTATTTCCATTGCGTCCATCAATTTTCCTACATCCGGGCAATATGCAGGAGTTTTTTCATCATTCACAAGGAATAAACTTTGGAGTGTTGCCTGACGACTTCGATAAGCTGTGACTTTCACACCGGGTGCCAACAAATTGTTTGATTTCAAAATGGAAGCCAGCTCTTCCGATTTATGCTGTGTTAATTCCAACTTGGCAACAATTGAATCAAGCTTATTTTGATTTATTAAAATTGGCTCATTGGATACTGATGGCTCATATGGGGGATCATCACGTGCATGATATGTCAGAGCAGTCGTAGAAGAGAAAATATCTGGGCTAGAAGCTTTTGGCACAGGAATGTGGACGGTTGTAGCAGCTTTTACACACTATATTTGCTACCCAATTTTCGTTCACTATAACATTTTGTACATCTCGTATGTTTGAACAAAATCAATACTGAAATTTCCCCTTTTTGTATGTGTTGAGACATATTGACCACAGCAGTAGCAAAAGCTATTTATATCTGGCTTGCACAGTTCCATATTCTGTTCAGTTTTGTTCACTTTTAAAAAACTGGAGAAAAATATCAATATCAATATTTCTCTTTTAGTACAGTAGAAAAATATGAGAGAGTTCGGCTTGTGAGTGTCAATGTTTTCTCCAAATAATGTTGTGCATATCTGGAGCAAATTTTTGAAATTCATACATTTACCTAATTGTGAATAAATGAGAAATGCGTGGATCGATTTTCATGATCTATGCCTTTTTTTGTTCATGAGTTATGTGACTTTACGCGAAAGTAATTAGTTTTGGCACTTTTTTCCATTTTGGATTTTTTATTAATTAAAAAAAAAAATATTTAAATTTTTAGGCAAAAAATACTTTTTTCCCCTCATATATTCATTTTTAACTTCGAAAGTGTTGCACATATAGGAAAACGTTATATGAACGAATTAAAGAAATTGTAATTCTTAATTTTTCTAAATTTGTTTCATCAAAATCGGACAAGTGGTTCTCAAGTTATGTTAAACTACGTTTTTGCCGAAATGTTACAACTAAGCGAAAAAACATGAAGATAAGGAAAAAATTTAAAAGGTCATAACAAAAAACTGACACATACGAACTCCAAACACTTTTAGGGTTTTACTATACTGACCTAGTACCATCACCCTGACTTGGAATTTCTCACCCCCCAGATTGCCTGTTGTACTGTGTTATAAAATAATGGATTTTTGTGAGCCGATTTCAATTATTTTCCACGATAAGTTTCACAATGCTACAAGTGAGAAATCGATCCAATACATAGAACGGCAAATGAAATTAATTTAAATTGGTGATAACTACAAGTTGACTGCTTTTATTTGCGTTTATAATACGTATGCATAAATCTCTGTTGAAGTAAAGGTGTAAAGCTTTTGGAAACATAAGCTTTAAAACGATACACAAACAATAATATCAAAAACCGCAATTTTAATATATTGTTGTTAATTAATATGCATATGTACGTATGCCATACGTGATAAATCGGATTAAAAAAATCTCGCGTGTGAAGAAAAATTACGAGTACTGAACCGAGGAAAGAAAGGCACAGCTTCACAAACACACTAAAGCTTAACCACTGTACTGTCCCGACCGGACTTCTTTGTCATCGTTGTACTTAGCAGGCACAAATATTGTTTTTCACACGAATCCTTTTTTACTTATAAATACAGCCCACATAAAAAAAATTTAGTTTATAACATACGAGTATATTTAAGTATTAAAAGAATTTCTTTAGAAACAGAAAATCCAAGATTTAATTATACTCAAAACTCCAACCCAACAACTTTATACCAACCGCCTTACCACCTCAGATGCATTTCATTGGCGCTAACCAAATCATCAGTACCCTTTTAGCCAAATCATGATTGAAAAGCATTCAAGCTCGTATACTTATGCCACAGAATTCAAACAGAACTCAATCATGATTTGGCTAAAAGGGTACTGATGATTTGGTTAGCGCCAATGAAATGCAGGCATACCTAGCTAAGCCAACAACAAACAATAAAATATTAAGGAAAGTTAATTTTAAAAAGAAACATTGAAACTCCATTTATGTTATTTGCTTTATATAGAAAAGAAGCAGGCAGTATGGACGTGTGTTTTGGGTTTTTTCTCTCATTATTTTTGCAGCTTGTGCATTCACTTTACGGAAATTCTGACTTCATAATTAATGGCATATGTAAGTATGTACGTCAGCATTTATGTAAGTATATACTAACATTAAACTAATTTTGTTAACAAACATATGTATATACATCGCAACCTTTGTCATCGGATTTTCCCGATTTTACATCGAAAAATCTTTGAATGAAAGAGTTTGTAATAAAAGAAATATAATTTTTTAGTTACAAATTTATGCACATAAATGCATGCATGTGTATTTTATTTTGAAATTTATACAATAAGATAAATAATAACTAAAGCTTCTAAGCAAAAAATTTTACCGAATACTAAAAAGATGAAGATGAGTGAAACTATGAATTCAGTTTTGGATTTACTTGGCAACATTTAATAATATATTTATTTAGAATTGCAGTCAGTTTAGTTCTTTGTTAAGATGCTTTTATTTTAAAGTTTTAACAGTTTTTTTTCAAGCCGGTATGTGAAGTATACTTATCCAGCTTTTACACATTGGTCCAAACGAGCACACCAACTTTGAACATTCTCATTATTGCAGTCCCTCAAATATACGACTTTTAGGTATTAATTTGCTCCCAAATAGTAATTGGTGATGAGGTGCATTAGACGCCAAGTAACCCATGCCATTTTTCACCCTGGTCTTATCACATATTGGTTAAAATGGGACCAATTCTGAAGCATATTCTTTCGTAGAAAAACGAAGGCCATGTATAAGATAATATCGCTTATAAGAAAATCAAAGTTCCTAGTTTTAGTTTTTGATGAATTTTAAAGAACTTTACGTCGCTTAAAAGTAAGAAATATTTCATTTATCGCCGAAAAACACTATTCAGTTCTTCTCATTTCATTTGTATTACGTTCAACCAATTAAAATGTCAGTTTACAAAATAAATCGTATTTTAAAATCGGATTGCAATCTCTTTTCCTTTCATTATCATATTTTCGATTCGAAGAACAATTTTTAAAGTGCTGAGTTCCTTTTAAGGAAACGGTTAATTGGTTAATTACAAAAAATATTTTTTTTGCTAACGATGCCTTTCGATGTTGTGGCGAAATATTAAAAAAAATCATTTTGTAATAAACATTTCTTCAAATTAGAGAGTATATTTCTGATATTAATTTGATCCAATATCTTTAATGCAAACTGCAACAATTAACATAATTGTAATAAATGCTGTGGGATAAAAAAACTACTCACTTTCAGTACTTTCGTCTACTTACTATTTAATTTATTTATTATTTTTCCTTTGTAACTTTTTTTAATTAAAATGTAATACAGTTGAGTAATTAAATTAAAGCAAATATTTCGAAAGAAAAGTTTTTTTAAGTCTTGGGTAAATTGTAAATAGATGAATTCTATAATATGTATATGAAAGTATGTAAATATAAATATTTTAGCTTTATTTATTCATTTTATTATTTAAAACTAAGTGTAAAAATTGTGTTGTATTCATATTCATAAAATATACATCATTTATGGTATTCTATATAAAGATTTTAAACTTCACATTCTGTATTTACATATTAGTATTACTAACGTTATTACTATATCTAGTTCTTGTATATATAAAAGAAAGTTAAAAAAAAGTATTTATAAACAAAAGAAAAATACGGGGTTTTAAGTAATTAATTGTATTAAAAATTATTTTTGATTTATGAAATTAAAGCAATATTTGTATATGATTATTTCTTCGCTAAACTTAAGATTAAAAAATATTTATGTATATTTTATTTTTTATTTTTTTGTATATCAAGAACAAATGTTCTGTGGAAGCCAAGGGGGATTGATTATAACAAAAATTGAAAAAAATAAATTATATTTATATCTTAAAATAACAAAATATCATTTCGCCAAAGCTAAGCTTAGCAACAAACTGTCATATGATATAGACGGAGCGTGAAGTGTATAACTGACATTTAATAACGTCTTCATATAACATTTTCAAAATGTCGTTTAATTCATTGAAGTATTGAATTTTGTTAACAAAATAGCCAAAACGCCAATGCCAATTGCGTTCTTGCAGGTCAAACAGAAATAAAACTTTAGGACAAATTATATATATATATATATATATATATATATATATATATATATATATATATATATATATATATACATATATATTTATATATATATATATATACATTTTTTTCAAGATATTCACTCGAGTTTCTAAATGTTTTCTCTTTTCCGTTTATATACTTATTTATATACATATGTATATTGTTTCGATTTTTTTATAACTTTTGCTATCACATTCGTTTGCAATTATTTAATTTTTAATGTAAATAAATTTTTCAAAAAAATTTTAAATTTCTTAAAGCTGATAAAACAAAAAAGCTTTTCGTTTTTAACTAATAATTATGAGATGTTACCACCTTCCTTTTAGATAATGTATAAATTACATTCGGAAATGCTAATAGATTTGAATTGTGGTACATGACCAACCCCATTTAACGGAGATTAAACTTTTCTTTTTGTTGGAGAAAGTATGGTTCTGGTAAGTAATACAAAGGAATTGGCTTTGCTGCAAAAATTGGCTTAACTTAAATACTATATGTATGTATGTATGTATATTTCCATGATTTTCATTGCATCAGCATCGCTAAACGCAAGAGGTTGCGGCTGACTGATAACCTTGTTAAACTACTACTTGTTTTAATGGTTTTACATAATAAATGAAAAATTGGCACATTTCTTATTTACTAACAATTCTTAATATCTGTAAAATAAACCTCATTTGAAAAAAAATTTTTTGTTGTAATTCAAAAATAAATTACAATTATGCTAAAGTAGGCAATTCAATAGATGATCGACCTTTGAACATGTGAATTTTATCTTCTTTTTTTTAAATATATATATATATATATATATATATATATATATATATATATATATATATATATATATATATATATATATATATATATATATATATATATATATATATATATATATATATATATATATATATATATATATATATATATATATATATATATGTATGTATATAATAATGAGGTACTATAATTATGCAATTTGTCGTTTTTTTCTACTTTTTTGTTTGTAATACCTTCATGCAAACATGTATGAAAAATCTTTTGCATTTCTTTTGTTGCAACATGAAGTTGATGATTATGAAGACACATGTAATATGATTGTCGTTTAAAGTTCCTTTAAGTAAATTATAATTTTACTTCCTTAAATCAGTTGCACCCATATCATGCGACGGACTTGAATCCATTTCACTAGATTCACTGTCCATGGGCGTGGGTGTATTGCATTTTTGCAGTTGTTGGTTGTGTTGAGAATTATCATTCGAATCGTTTGCCATTGAAGGCTGAGTCCCAACACCACCATCATTATCATTGTAACGTATTAATTTAATTGTGGTTAGACCATCGGCATTGCGTATTAATCTAATAATTAAGAGAGAAAAATTGTATTTAATATGTATTGTAAACTTACATTCATAAATAATCATGAGTACTTACGGAAAGCAATCATCATTAGCCGATGGACTGGAATAAGGCCTTTTTTCGGTTGTATTTAAGCCATTACTTCCGGACAAACTCAAATCGGTTGGTTTCATTTCCTCCGCTGTGTTGCTACTTTGAGGTGACGATTGATTTTGTTCCGACTTGACTACATTAAATTGGAATTTCTCATTTGGCGTAGTTGGTAAAGCTGCGGGTGAATTTGGTGGTACACCATTGGAAGACAGATAGTGGAAGGCGCCATTTATGGCATGCATAAATAAGGGTGAAGAAGGCGGGGGGCCATATGCAGCTGCTGCTGCAGCAGCTACAGCTGCCGCGGCCGAAGAAATGCCATTTGGTAATGTTAAGTGATTATTGTTGTTGCCTTGTGATGACAACGAGCGTTGGGGAGCTGTTTGTTGGCTGCTCCCTGGATGCTGCACCGGCATAGCCCAATTTGTACCATTTGCAGAAGGAGATGCTGTTATTGAGGATGCAGCATTATGATTGCCAGCAATATTGTTGCTATTGTTATTTGCATTAGAGTTGGAGTTGTTTGCATTAGCCTGATTAACAGACTGACGTAGTAAGGAAATGTTTTTGATATTTTTCAGTTCCGTTGGATTACGCAGGAATTGATAACAATGGCGTTCGCCTTGCACTTTCCGCAAAATATTAACTCGGTAATAGTAACGTAGAGCACGTGACATTTTATCATAGTTCATAGATAAATGATTTTTTTGTATTCCCCACAATTTGGCCAGACCTGCCGGATCCACAATTTTAAAAACTCCCGTATCACGACATTTCCAAGCAATTAAATCACTATACTTTTGATTTCGATCATTTAGCAATTGCTGCAGAAAGTCCCATAACAAACGGCCATCTGAAATAAAAATAAAAATACATTTAAATTACAATTGTCTATTTCTTAATTGTTAATTTTATTTAGTCGTAAGGATAAATTTATTATTACGCTAATTTATTTCTACGTTATGAAAATTAATTAAGTACTGTGTTTTATATTTTTTGCAGTTGAAAACATCACATCTGGGTAAAAAAGAACATAAATTGTGGGCCCTAATTTATTTTTTAACGCCCGATTTAAATCGAGTCGACTTGCAGATCAGAAAAGAGTTTAAAGTCACTAAAATTATGTCTGTGGATTTAGAAATAAGTATAATTATTAATTATTTTTTTACGAAATACGTTAAAACTGTATTAAGTAAAAGGCGAGAATTAATGTAATTTTTAAGAATGTTTTCATTTACCATCAAAGCTGAAGAACAATGAAATGGAATACATTTTAAATACATTTTTACACACACATGTGTATATATGTTATACGATTACGTGTAGGTGGCTCCTTTTATGCAACATAGTCACATTTAAAACAGCTTTTAGGTGGACTTCGTTCAAGTTTCAGATGTAATTGTGATTGTGTTTTTTTTACATATTAAAAGGATATTTTAGGAACACTTTTTTCTTAATAACTTAAGAAGTTTTGACTTTTTGTATGTTTCATTCAATGCGAGCTTAATCTAAAGGCCACCTTAATGCTTTTTGGCATAAACTCGGTTTAGCTTAAGGTATAATTCTTATTTCTTTTGTACATATAAAGACACTTTTTCTACGGCAACTGAAAAACTATGATTTTTGAGATATGACTATGTTGCACTTACATGCATGCATCATACATAATATATAAGTATGTATATGCATACAGAATAAACTTACTTGTGTTTGGTTCTGTATTTTCGGGAAAGAATTCACGTTTTACTGGTTGCATATAACGGTTTTCGGTCTTGTCGGGAAAAAATTCTCTTTTCACTGGCTGAACGTAGCTGGGAGTTGTTGGTGCTGATACAGAACCACTCTGCGGCAATTTTTGTTCATGAGCCATTTGCTGCAGCTGGTGCTGTTGTTGTTGCTGTTGTTGATGCTGCTGTTGCTGTTGTTGTTGTTGTTGTTGTTGCTGTTGTTGTTGTTGT